>CAIGRQ010042670.1:0-15348 GCA_903798375.1 Fraxinus sp. D2006-0159
AGTTTGGTGAAAAGAGTAAATATAAAGTGGTTTAAGTTAAAACAAAAAGAAACAATAAGTTCTTCCTGCTCAATTTCGACGTGCAGAAAAGTAATTGTCACCAATGATCAGAACTATATATTTGTGATCATTGAATAATTTCATGTGACTATATCGAACTCAGGCGAACCATTACATAGAGCTTGTTTTGTTTTGTTTAACATGAATTTTCATCGTATTATTTAATACATAATCGTCGATGGATGATCCTTAACTCATGTTTGATGTAACAACATATCATATTTTAATATTTTTTAATAAAGATTGATAAAATATGTGATAAAAAAGTATTGATCATATATGATTAAAATTTAAAATTATGCTATTTGTACCCTTTGGAGTACACTTTGGTTTATTCGACCCCACCTCCTTCCTCACGTGGGGGTCGGGTCCCACATCCAATAAATACGTGGGACCCGACCCCCATACGAGGGAGGGGGTGGGATCGAGTAAATCAACATGTACTCCAAAGAAAACATGTAGCAAGGTTGTAAAATTTATTATTAATTTTGACTTCAATTTTTAACATTTTTTTATGTTACACCAAACACTTAGTCAAGATAGAAAGCATTACTTTTGCTCTTTGCGGCAACATCACCTGGTTGACGACTGTCACATTTAAGAATCCGACTTCCTCTGCAATCTGCGCTATTACTTCTGAATTTGATACGTCATCGTATAAATAGAGCTTACTGGAATCTTTCCATAAAGCAGTTCCTACCTGATTTTTTTATCTTTCCACTACTCACACAGAGACTCTAGGCATAGGCACCCAACTGTGCTTCTGTTCTTAGTTATTTATTATTTTATTTTAATTTTGTGTAAAATATGTTAGTTGTAGGTAAAGTCTCAAATTGGATGCAATTGTCGTGAAAATGGCATTATTTGAAACTTAACTAAGGTTGATTCGGAGCAAGTTGAAGATTATTCGGATTGCACATAATCAATTAGAAGAATTAATAGAGCATTCGGGAGAAAATTCATAAGTTTCAGAAGTTAAATTAAACAATTAAAGGTTGGATGACTAAATTATAAAATTTTGGAACTTACATCAAATCGATTGTTAATGATTTTGGAGTGATGAGGACTTAACTATGAATATAGAAGATGAAGGATCAAAATTTGATGTAGAAATGACTCAAGTCGAACCAAGAGAAAAGTCGATGACCAAAATGAAAAAGAAGGCAAACTTATGCCCTAGCGATCGCAAGGGACAACATCATTTGGTTATGCAATTGTTGCCAAATGGTTGGTGTAACTGCACACCCTATTCGGGCAACAACTTTGGTTTCCTTTTGCTTCTCAAATTTTATTGGGAAAGTAATTAGGTCACGATTTTGGCGTAATCTTGAGGCAGATAAATACTTACCTTCATCGAAAAATCGAAGTAGACTTGTGGGGATTCAATATACATATATTATTTAAGTCAAGAAACTCTTAATTCTCGCAAAGGAGAAAAGCCAAAGAGGAAGCTTTGCTACAAAACACGACCATGATCACTTTCATTCATCAATTATTTACATTGAAAAAGAACAAGAATCAAATGAGATTGACCAATGAGACATTGGAGATATTCAAGACTTTCAAGATTTTTCTAGATCTTGCCAAACTTTAATTATGGATGATGTTGAATCAATTTAGTTTGTGCTCTTGTAATGAATATGACGCTGGACTAATTGTATAGATTCTAGTAACGTTAAACCCTACTTTTAAAACTATGATATTTAGACTCTGTTTGATTGGACATATTTTTTCTAGAACTTGGAAAACAAATTCCATTTTCTTGATTTTGGCTTGTTTGATTGTCACAATTTTCTAGGGAAAACATTTTCCCACCACCCCTATTTTCCTCAAAATTGATTAATAGTTTTTCCCACCTTTTTGGTGGGAAAAGCTTTTCTAGGTTGCTACTTTTTTTTTTTTTTTTGGGCAATTTAAATAAATTTTATCCCTAAGTGTAACAATTTTTTTTTTTTTTTTGGACAATTTCCTTTTAAAAACTTTGATGAAAAAATGATTTTTTTAGGAAATTAAAAATTTTTTTTTTTTTTTTTTTTACTTTTTAGCAATGGAAACAAATTTTATAACCAAATGTGAAAAAATTATCACTTTAATGGACAATTTTCATGTAAAACAAAGTCAAACGAACACAAAATTTAAAAATTTTTCGGATGAAAAATTATACTAATCAAACACACTTAATTAACAATTCCCTACAAAACAATTTCTCGGCAAATATTTTCCCTGGAATTCATTTTCTTTCCATCCATTTTTCACCCTTACAATCAAATGGACCCTTAGTTCCAAATTTTGACATAAAACATGTGTTTGGTTTTGAATGATTGTTAAGAGTTTTATACTTTTCAATTAATTATTCACTAATTGAATTTGTAGTGATTTCTATTGACATTTGAGAGAACGAATACGAATTTGGCACGTAATAACAATTAGGTTGTTTTAGATTAGGTCTTTTTCCATGGAAGTTGGAAATTTTCCAACTTGTTGGAAATAGAGTGTTTGATGTCCAAAATTTGGATGAGAAATCATTTTCTACCTCTTGTCTTCACGCGCCTCAATTCCTCAAATTTGAGGAAAAAAAATAACTTTAATGGACAATTTTCATGTAAAACGAAACGAAACGAACACTAAACTTTGATGAAAAATAGTTTTTGAGCACACTTTTTTTTCTTTTTTTTTTTTTAATTTTTGGCAATGGTAACAAATTTCATAACCAATTGTTAAAAAAAAATTACTTTAATGGACAATTTTCATGTAAAATAAAGCCAAACGTGAACAAAAAGATTCAAAATCTTAAAATTTTTCGGATGAGAAATTATACCAATCAAACACAGTTAATTAACAATTCCCTGGAAAACAAGTTTTAGGCAATTATTTTTCTTGGAATTCATTTTATTTCCACCCTTACAATCAAACAGACTCTTATTGTAAGATATGACAAAGATAAAGATATACATCTATGCTTTGCACTATCATTTTGAATATTCTTGTTATTTAATACATCATTTTATATTCACATCATTTATAGAAATATAAGAGGTTCACATGTGAAAACAAATTTAGTTTACTCGAGAAATATTATTAAACAAATTAGGTACATTGATTTTCATATCCAAATAAGCCCTTGTTTGTCTACCATTATATAAAACTCTGTTTGCTACAGTAAACAATACCCACCACACATTCACCCAATAAAATATTCCACATTCAAAAATTTTGTTTTTTACAGTAAACAATCTCATCCCCATATTCACCCAATAAAATATTCCACACACAAACCAATAAATTTATTTTAAATTTCAACCACACATTCTCCAAAAAATACTATTCATTACATCATTCTTGAAACAATAATGGGTGACAAACAAGGCCTAAGTGTTGTCAACTAATGGAATTGACACTAAAATAGAAGCTGCTTTTTTCATCACCATTCTTATATACCTATCCATTTTCCCACGCTAATATTTATTTTCATTAAACACTTTTGAACATTTTAAATATATTTTTTGAACTTTATATTTAGGCTTTGTCTGTGATTGATTACATCTACCAAAACTGATTTTTGGACCGTTGTACTGTTGACCATCAAACACAAAAAGCAGCCATTTTCTTGAACTGTGGCCGTTGGACTCTTCAACGGTAAAAAAAAGCGTTTGCCCAGATTTTAATCTATTCCAGACAGCTTAACTAAAACACTAATATTCATAAAATATATTCTACTGAAACCAAAACAAATAATGGAAAAGACACCGTTAGAGATTATTTCAACAAGGAAACTAAGAAGAATATCATCTGACTTAGCATGCAAATGAATGCCATTATGAAGATTCCAAAGGATTTCAGTTGACGCTGCTGCTCCTTGTAAATTCGATTCCTGCGTTGGTACTTCAATACACCACGAAAATAAGCAAACTCCTAGAAGCCATAAAATATTATTAATTATTATTGGAATAGATAATAACATGATACTTCTACACAAAAATTCCACCATGCTTCCAGGAATATACCATGATAGACGCTTTTAGGAAGAGAAATGAATAATATCGAATAATGATAGATTTAGGGTGGGATATATAAAAATTGTGTTTAAATGAGCGAATTTAAAACAAATACTTATTCATTGAGAGAATGATATTTTATTCAATCTTTATTACTTGGCTCTAACATCACACACTTGCAAAATTTAGCGATAAATGTGAATGGCGGAATTAGGATTTTTGGTTTGGATGCCCAATAATGATTAATGGTGCTATGGTAATCGATGGTCGACAACGTAGGCAAAGGGAGTGGAATTTGGTAAATCATAAAACTATTGGAATTGGAAATGAATGAAAAATTTATATGAAAGATTAGGTAATAGGTCAAATATGTCGTTTTGCTAACTTTACGTGTTCAAAATTAGCTCGTTCATCTCATGCGAGAAAAAAAATAACGGTAATGTTAAGAAATTTTTATCACGTGTTAAATATTTTTAGTATGACATGATAATAATACATTTNTTGAAAATGAATGAAAGATTTATATGAAAGATTAGGTAATCGGTCAAAGATGTCGTTTTGCTAACTTTACGTGCTCAAAAATTAGCTAGTGCATCTCATGCGAGAAACAAAAATAGCGGTAATGTTAATAAAATTATCTAAAAATTGCAAAATAAGCAAATGGACTTGAGAATGGGGAATGAAAAGTTTAATTTTAAAGGTTGGAATGAATTTTCTAGAGGCCCTATTGGTCGAAGACTAATTGCATAAATTTTCCCAAAAAGTCCAAGATTGTGGTCGAAACAATTCAAAACATTATCTCCTAAAAAAATTTACTACTAGACTACAAAAATTTTATATGTTTTGAACTAGAGTCTGCATCTTTATTATTTAGTTAGAAAGATTCTCCCTTGGTAAAAGCGAATATATGGGATGGAAGACGAGTCGAAGAAGTCAAAAGAGTAGGGAGAAGCATAATAGACATCAACCGGAATCAGTGTAATGTAGCGGAACAACTGAAAAACATCCCTACGCAGATCTTAATTGTTGATCTATTGATAACCTCGAAACATTACCGAGAGAAAATGATTAATTATCTTCAATTCTCACAAAAAAAAAAAAAAAATTGTTAGAAGGACCTGTCCTCCCACAAGCCCTCCCTTAGTTCCGCTCATGTAAAGGATAACAACACATTTTGGCAAAAATAAAATAAAATAAAATAAAATAAATAATAATGTATAATGTTACATACATAAAATTATTTACAGATTGATGACATGTCNCACAAAAAAAAAAAAAAAATTGTTAGAAGGACCTGTCCTCCCACAAGCCCTCCCTTAGTTCCGCTCATGTAAAGGATAACAACACATTTTGGCAAAAATAAAATAAAATAAAATAAAATAAATAATAATGTATAATGTTACATACATAAAATTATTTACAGATTGATGACATGTCATTACTATATATATAGACACACACACACATGGCAAATTGTCATTTGAAAACAAAGACAATGTCAAGCATGATGTACAGCCCCCCCTCCAATTAGGGGGCGCCACTTGGCGCCCCTGTCTGTGCCCCGGTCATTGAGCTGGGGCACAAGGCTTTTTCCATGCTGCTATAGGGGGGAAATACTTTTTTTTACCATTTTTTATTTACATGGGTCCAACTTTCTTGTGATTGTCGGTCAAGCAAGATGGCAAATTCTTTTCGGTAATGGAGCTTAATTCTTCGATATGAGCCTTAGTTGCAATCTTTACCTTAGTGTAAACAAACTACATCCAAATGGCTATTGTATGTGTTTTACATTTAAAAGTCAATAGTTAATTTTAAACACACATTTCATATGCTTCATATTTTTATCAACTTTCAATGACATATTTCCTCAACTTTTATCAAAATCTATAAAAACTTTAATTAAAAGCTTTGTCAAGAAATTTTTATCACGTGTTAAATATTTTTAGTATGACATGATAATAATACATTTTAAAAATACATAAATATTAGGCCTTATTGTAATAACTTACGTAATGTAAGATATGTACTATGCTATGAGAAAAATCACTGCTACAACAATGTTTTTAAAAAAAAAATGTATATTTAAAAATAAAAACTTTGTAACAATATTTTTAGCTAAACAAAGTAGAGTAACGTTTTTTTTTATATTTATAAACATGATTATTTACTCTTATTCTTAAGCAAAAATTGTTACTTTTCTAAATGCAAGCATACAATTTAAGTTACTTTTTGTATGCATTGTAAACATTCAGCAGCTTATTTTTTCTTACTTTAAGTAACTAGTTACTTTTTTGAAAAAAAGGAAAGAATTCTTATTTTACTACCAAAATAACAACTTACTTATTTTCAACGTTAGGTAATAAGAAAATTGCTTATTTTAAAACATACTTATTTTGATGTAATTAGATTTACCTTTTTTGTTGTTCAATCCAATTAATTTTTTTTGAGTAAATTCCATCAAGACAACCTTCCGTAAATTTGCCACCAATGTCTTCAACCTATCATTTGTTGCACTCATATCCCCAACCTTTTAAAATTGTAGCACCTATATCCTTGAGTAACATTGAGAGTTTATTTGGACGCTTAATGGTCATATGTGATACTCCCGTAAGGGTGAAATACATGAAAATGTTTCATGAACATTGAAGAATTTACGATATTTGAATTTTTAAATGCATCTTGAAGTCATAGCCTGGATTGTTTTAGAATAAATGAAATCTTTTTGGATGACTACATAAAGATCACGTTTGGGTATGGCTCAATAATGGCTTCAAAATGTGTCATTCGAAGTGGGCTTGGGTGGATTGTCAAGCCGGATTCTAGTAATATATGATTTGATTGTTCCTTTTCCATGTGCTGTAAGTTTTGGATACAGTCATTACAACTTCCTAAATTTGTTGGTATTAGAACTGGATGTCTCATGTTCGAGTCAATACTGAAGCATTTCCATTTAGCGAGTGCATAATGTAAGGCATGCTTGTAACGAGAGTGTGCTTATGGTCGATATTCAAGTATTGTTTAATGATGTCTTGATAAATTATCCTTAAAAGAGGTGTTTGGTTGATTCTCGAGCTCAATTTTTAAGTAATATAGGATGTATTGCATCTCTTCATAAGCTACAGGTTCTGGACAAAGTAGTTGCATTTCTATGCAACATGAGTGCCACAATTTTAAAAGATTGAGTATATAAATGCAACAGATGGTAAGTTGAGGACATGGATGCCATAGTTACGAAAGGTTGGCGACCTTTAATGGAATTTACCCTTTTTCCCTATTATTCCTCAACTCCATTAAGAGGAAGTAGGAATGAATAATTTGTAGGGATGGCATGCCACCACCCCAGGACACGACTGGAAAATATGATTTCCATCCCATTTCTTATTTTTTTTTTTATTTTTTTTTTGTATGTTCAAATTTAAATTGTAATTAAAAAAATAAGTAAACAAGGAGAGAAATGAGAATATTTTAAACTCCGTCCCGCCTCTTGAAAATTCCTGACAGAAGAAGAGACAAGGAAGATTGTCACATAGTCCTACCCCATTGAAGAAGAGACAAGGAAGATTGTCACATAGTCCTACCCCATTGATATCCCTAGCTATTAATACTTTAAATAAAGGGAAAAATTCATGGGTCGGGAATTATCTTTCACGAAATAAAAAATCAGACCCCAATGTTTAAATTTACAAAACTCAGATTTTTTCGTGAATTAATTAATTATATTTACAATTAATCTATTAAATTAAATATTTAACTGTAATATAATATAATTGGTCCACCCAACCCCACCCCACCCCCATTGCTCCGACGACTATTCCGGTTACCGGTGACCGACAACTACTTCAGCAACTGTTCTCCGACCACGCTTAATTTCGACGACTAGTCCGATGATCGTTTCGCAGCCACTTAATTTCGGTAATTGCTCCGATTCTGAGATCATAGATATCTTACTAGTCACAACTTATTAAATTAATTGGTCACAGATTATTTCGAGATCACAAATCAAAAAATTAAACCATTCACAATTGACTTCATTAGTCACTGATAAAAAAAATTACGGATCACAGATTTTTAATTGGTCACCATTTAAAAAATTATTCCAAATTTGTTGATCACAGGTTATATTTTCAGTCACTGATTAACGAATTTTAAGGTCACAGATCAATCCCAGTACACCATCAATAATGGTCACTGGTCACAGATCGACCAAATAGTTGGTCACAGACACTTCATCCCATCCGCCGCACACGTCCCCCAATCCTAGTACACCACTAATACTTGGTCACTGGTCACAGATCGACCAAATAGTTGGTTACAGACATATTGTCTCATACCTGTCGCCACAGTCACCGCCACAACCACAATCACAACCACCCTCCAACAATAACACCAACAACAACCGTCACCGTCGCCCCCTACACAACAACACAACACCACCAATATCGTCGGCCCCATCACAACATCATCACATGGAAGGCTATTTTATCGCACCACACGAATACAAACTAACCAGTTACAGAACACACGACAGGACGAAAACTAATCCGCCACCACCAACAGCTAGCTTCGCAGCGTCGATGCTGCTGTGAATCGACAGCGACGCTGCTGTCGACTTACAGCAACTGCTGCGACGCTGCTGAATCGCAGCGTTGATGTTGCGGTTCAGTAGCGTCACGTTGCCAATCGGATGGGGAGGGAGGAGGGGAGAGAGAGGAGAAGAGACAGAAGAGAAATGAGATCTAAATTTCGTGGGGTAGGTGGTATGGTGGGTATATAGATTAATCTAATTTAAAATATTATTATTAATATTAATTGTGAAATTAAAACCCGATTTTTGATTAAATAAAGACAAAATTTGATTTTTAAAAATGTCAAACTTAATGTCTTGTTTTATGTAATTACCACTTAAATAAATCGCATTGGGCCGATACTTAAATCAGCCTAGATGAGAAATTTAATTATGGTATAATTTGCATGAAATATCGTTTAAAGCTTATATTTGATTTAGCTAAAAAAAAAAAAATTGATAAAAATCTAAGTTAAATTTAGCAATTAATTTTAATTTTTAATCTGGCACGACTAGATGAAAATTTTAGATATGATATCATTTGCATCAAACACCTATTATACCTCTGTTTGATTTAACTAAAAAAAATTGACAAAGATTTAAGTTAAAATTAGCAACTTATTTTAGTTATATATTTAGTAGAACCTACAACTAATCAACCAAATATTTTATTTACTTCAAAAATCAAACTTTTAGTAAAATCTAAGTAGGGCTAAACAAAAGTTATTCTAAGAACTCGTTTGGCATGATTTTTATTTTTACTTTTACTTCAGGTAGAAGAGCTTTTAAAAAACTTACTTTAATTTCTGTTTGAAAACTAATTTTTAAAAGCATTAACTTTCTATAAAAATTCTTCTAACTATCATAACCACATTCACAAAATTAGACAAATGAATTCAAAAGCAGCTTTTAAATTTTGAAAGCTCCTTTTAATTTTTTAAAGATCATTACAAACAGACCTTAACCAACATAATTTGACTTACCAAGCGACAAGCGTACTGTGAATGTTTTATTGAAAACTACTTCAATGTTTGCATCATTGCCCGAGTTTATCACGTCAGAGCCACCCAAAGTAAAGGCTGTTCACCTGCATCTGCATGCAATTACAGCAGAGGGAAGAAGTCCCTGTAAAGGTGTATCTCTATAATCGTAAACATCAATCAGTCTTTTCTCTTGAGTTGGACATGATCTGATTCTAACAGCTAGCTCCATGTATATTTATTAATGATTACGTATCCTCAGCATTACCACTATTGACAAAATCCCAGGTGTACTATCCTCAATATGAATATCTCCATGCTGCTACCAAAAGATACTCGTTTCCTCAACTATGAAAAATGCCCACATCCGTATTCTCTGTACTTTTCTATAGATAGTACCAAAATGGAATCTCTTTATAACAGAAACTGGGAGTAAAACTTTGAGTTTTTAATCTACTTTATTTTGCATGTTGAATTGATGGTGGTGATGTCATCACACCTGAAACGGCGCCGTCATACATCCACTAGGGTTGTGCTGTAAAAGATTTATACATTTTATGGTGTTTGTACAATGTCTTATCATATAAATCTGGTGTTAATATCTCTAAAAAATGGCTGCTGGGCAATCATAATTGCCAGACTTTAAGTCAAAATTTCCCTATAAATTGGTTCTTATTCACTCTCGTCTGTTCAACTTATTACCTACAACTACAAGGCTGCAACTGTAACTTACTTACTCTTTTGAGACTTCATCACTGAAATGGGGATTAACGAAGCCAAATGCTATCTGGTGCTGCTGGTTCTTACACTAGTGATGCTACAAGCTGCTGGTCTCTTTCTTTCTTTCTCAATACACATATTTCCGCCACACTATCTTCTTTCTCATAGAGTCAAGTCCTATCCAGAAGTGTATTAGACAGCTTCTCTTATTCATTGATTTTTTATTTCTTTTGCAGAGTGCAAGAACAGGAAGGAGATGGTTTTTAAGAGTGGCAGACCAGTTGCAATATTTCCAAGCTTTGAAAATTACAATGAGATGCCTGAGGATTGGGAACTGAGGAGAGTTCCGGCCGGTCCCGACCCATTGCACCATAATGGCCATACTCCAACAAAGCCCCGGGTGCCATGAAAACTAAACTCTTCTCTCATTTTATTTAAGTTCAAAGGACATAAAAAAGAAAAAGAAAAACAACCAAAAAGTCAGTCTATAAGTTAATCTAAATATAATCTATATGTTCGTGTAGAGTAACGTGGGTCCTTTGCTCCTTTTTCTTATGTTTCTTTTTGTTTTGGAATCTATGAAGGACCTTTTACTGTATGTAAGTACTTGTAGGCTTTTTGAGGATTTTAAGGGGACATTATGCTCCGTTTCGTTACCTGTTATTCATGGTATTTGTTAGGGTGTACACACACAAGGGAATGTTAATTAGTAGTTTATCTTTTCAAGTATTTGCACAATTATTTTGCATACCTTTACATATTTGCATACGCATCAAGTGAATGCACGAGAGATTGAACGTGTGATGGTGTTAAAATATAATTTTGACAGCATAATGACAATTGACTAGAAACCACAATAAAATCACATGGTCTGATTTTGGAATTTAGTTGAACGCGTTGTAATAACAGAATGATAAGTATTCAGGTGTGGATATGCTACAGTCTTTGACATCTGGGCATTTGATCTCTTCAACCGCACAATAACAGCAGCTTATAATGATACATGGGAAGAATCTGTCCGGTGTTCTAATATCAATAATGTTTCGCTAATGCACAAATTTAGCATAAACAGATATAAAGTACACAAGCTATTTAGCAGGTAAAGGCAATATACATTTTTATGGAAAGACTATCACTTAGCGAGCATCAGCAGAAGTGAATGAATTTGCAAAACCTGATGGCTTAGAAGAAATGCTTCCTTTGCTATCTTGACTACCACTAAAATCTTGAGTAGCAGGTTCTTCTTGCCAGCCCTTCAGCATTTGTGGGAGGGGTAAAGCGATGTTGAAATCAGAACACTGATATGTTTCTTCAACTGGTTTCCATTTACCAATCAGTGGAGCCAACACATTCACAACATGTCCCATGTCAGGACGATGATTCGGGTCGCGAGTAGTGCAATGTCCAGCCAGTTCAGCTATGATGTAAATACTTTCATAAATGTCTTCTTTCGCATCAATGGCAAGATCGATGGAAGCTATAAGACTCTCTTTGTTTGATTTTCTCTGCCAGAACCACTCGGCCAAGTATCTGCTTTCCTCAGGACGTTGCTCATCAAGTGCCACTAAACCAGTCAAAAGTTCCATCAATATCACTCCAAAACTGAAGACGTCAACCTTGGTTGTAATTTTGCCCGTCACTAAAAAAAACAGAAATATGAATCAGCAGGGACAGAGCAGGAGGCAAAATGAAAAGGCAGAGAACATCAATAAATTAAATAAACTGAGATTAATCATATCATATATTATGCAGAAAGCATGAATGAGCAACAACATCAAATTCCTATTTCCGGTGCCCAAAACACATATAAGAAATACACAATAGTACCATCAAGCATTATCCTTATCAGATAATTAAAGAATATTTTCCTACCAGCATATTCAGGTGCAAGATATCCAAACGTCCCAGCCAACCTGGTTGCAAAAGACCTTTCTTTGTCAGGAGCCAATTTCACTAATCCAAAATCTGCAACTTTTGCCCGAAAATCATCATCCAAAAGAATGTTTGATGATTTGAGATCTCGGTGTATAAAGCTCTGGCGCGCTAAAGTATGAAGATATTCTACCCCTCTTGCAACATCAAGAGCAATTTTAAGCCTTCTTGTCCAAGACAAAGGTTCTAAATTCAGACTCTTCCAACGAAAAAGATGTCTACTCAGAGCTCCCTGAGGCATATATTCATAAACCAGAAGCCTTTCATTTTCTTCAACTGAGTACCCCAAAAGGGATACGAGATTCCGGTGGCGGACACTTGAAAGCACAGCAATTTCTGATTGGAATTCATCCAATGCTTTGTTACTAATTATCCCTGCTTGCATTCTCTTAACAGCTATTTTTGTTCCATTTTCAAATTCTCCCTTGTAAACTGATCCAAAACCTCCACGTCCAAGCTCATTTTCTTGTGTGAAATTATTGGTCACCTTGCGAAGGACTTGAACTGAAATGACCAAGTTTTCAGCCTCAATCACGTGGGAACTTGCCAATCCACAACCAGTCCTA
Organism: Fraxinus sp. D2006-0159; assembly: GCA_903798375.1. Classification (NCBI taxonomy): domain Eukaryota; kingdom Viridiplantae; phylum Streptophyta; class Magnoliopsida; order Lamiales; family Oleaceae; genus Fraxinus; species Fraxinus sp. D2006-0159. Next base: position 12,818 of record CAIGRQ010042670.1, read on the forward strand.
CTAGTTGTAGTCGTACCATTTTGAGCCTCTAAGGAAGAGTTATCTGCTACTGAAATCTTCACTGTATTACCAGGATCCGATGAGTCTTTAGGATGCATTACGAAGCCACCAGCAACCTTTTTCTTCTCTTCTCTCTTCCTAATGCAATAGACGGCCAGAAGAAGTCCGAGAAAAGTAAAAACTGTAGCACCTACAGCTATAACCACAGTGACGAGTAGTTTGAAGTGTTTAGAATTTCGGGGTGGTGATGATGGTGGTAATTCATCAGTAGGGACTGGGGGCAATGCAGTGTATGATGGCGATTCAGGACTTGAAGAAGGGGGAACGAGTGAATCAGATGGTTTAGGGGATCCTTTAGGTGAACTACCAGTTAATTTTGGGTTACCATTAGTGATTAACTTCACACCATTGCCGAATCTCGGTAATGGTGGCTCAAAATCGTTCCCACTTATATCCAGCAATCTTAGCAATCTCAACAAAGTTAAATTTACAGGAATCATGCCATCTAGATTGTTTCCTCCTAAGTGAATTTCAAGCAATGACTGTAAATTCACAAGTGAAGGACTAAGCGTACCATTAAGCCCAAGCTTCGGCAAATTTATGATAGAAACATGGTTTGTCGGATTGCAGGTAATCCCCCACCAGGGTCCCTTACAAGGATCATTACCATCCCACTGAGAAGCAAGTTTTCCCGGATAATTCACATCTTGAAGAAAGTCCAAAAGTACTGTAACTTCAGGGGCACATTGCTCACCAGGATCAGATTGACAGAATGAATTTGATTGGTAGCTAACATTTGCAGCTTTAAACTTTGGTATTCGGCCCATAAACATGTTATTGCTCAAATCCAATACTTGAAGATTCATATTGGCCAAACTTGGGGGAATCATACCAACTAGTTGATTTCTACTGACTTTGAGTTCTCTTAAGGAAGTTAAATCCCCAATATTATGCGGAATCGACCCTGTGAATTGATTTCCATGCAGCCATACCTGAGTTAGACCAACCATAGATCCAATGACATCAATAGAATCAGTCATACCGCCCCCATCTTGATTATTAAACCACAGAACCTGCAACATTGACCCCTGAAATGTCTGCGGGATGCCACCAGTTAACTTATTATAGGACAATCTTAACGAAGTAAGTGATGACAGCTTCCCAAAAAAATCAGGAACTGGCCCAACTATATTACAACTCGAACAAGAAAAATTCACCAACTGCGAAGACTCCGCTAGACCACTAGGTATGGACCATCCACTGCTCTGGTTCAAGGGATTATTATCCAAAGCCAAAACACGAACATTACTAAGCCCATCGAAGAAATCAGCAGGGATCGAATCGAATTGATTATCATCCAAGTATGCAAATTGAAGATTGGATAAACCACTAAAAGTAGGCAAATCTCCACTGAGTTTGTTGTTCTGAAGTCCAAGATTCTGAAGCTTATCCAACTGATTAAAATTCTGAGGCAAAGGTCCCTGTAGACCAAGTCCCTTAACCTGAATCTGTGTTACTCTGCCGTTTTTACAGAACACATGAGGCCATGAAGGAGGGCCGCATGGATCATTCCCTCCAGCAGGCCATTTCAAGAGCTGTGAATTTTTTAACCCGTTTCTAAAATTATTCAGAATCTTGAAATCATTTTGATTTGTCGCACCACTAACACTTCCCAAAAGGCAAGACTCCACCACCACCACCACATTAACAATAAAGACTAATTTTCTTGAATCAAAATCCATATTCAGTGCATTATCTCATAACCAGATTTCCACACAGACCCATATTTCAAATTTTCCAGGAAGGCAAAAGAAAGAGTGCTTAAACAAGAAATACAAAGAGAAAAGCATTCAATTATCAAAAGATCCGGACAAAACTTGGTTTTATTAATGCTGCAGCCTGCATGCAAATTCAAGAATGGCTTGCAATGGGCTGTTCTGTATTTTCTTTAGAAGACAATTGGTGATAATTACAAGGACAAAAGACGCAAGAAAAAAAAAATGGATTTTTTTCTTAGGTTTCAATCCTTGGCATTCGGATCAAACCTAACAGACTAATACAATTCTACGATGATTGCACCACTCTCTCTGGCTCGCCCTCACCCTGCTGTTTCTCGGCTTTGGTTATATGAGTACGCATATACTACTCACACTACCATGTTTGGGTTAACTTAAAAGTTCATTATAAGTAAATAGGTAACCTTGATTGAGAAATGATAATATATGTATCTTGACGTGGGTCCAAATTAGGGGAGCAGAGTGAAAATGCTTTCAGTTTCTTCAATAATTCATGCTCTATTATGTACTAGAAAATTTAAAGGGATATTTACTATATAATTTTAACTTGGTACAACCAGGGGCGGACCTAGAGATAATTTTGAGTGGGGACGAAATTAGAGACGGAATCAGCCCGTCGAAGTAGAGGGGTCCAAAGTTGAAGGGGTGGGGGGCTACGGGGTTCGGGGGCAGAGCCCCCGAATTTTTTTTTTTATTAACTAAGAGAATTGAAAATGACGATTTTGAGTACCAAAA
>CAIGRQ010042710.1:0-11054 GCA_903798375.1 Fraxinus sp. D2006-0159
AAGTAGTCTTCCTTATTTATCGCTTGTTTGCTCGCTTGTTTGCTTTTACATGTGTAACCACGGTTTTCCTCCGCCACAAGTGAGGGCTTATCAATAAATTTCGGAGGTGCCGCCCTCCTTCTCTTAAAAAGTAATTATAAGATGTAGCATGAATATATAATTTATTTATAATAGATTAAACATATTTTTTATCCACATATTTCGTGGAACTTACAAATAGTGCTCACTTATATGCTAATTTAATCTATTTTACACTTTAAACCAATAATAATGACTTCCCGGATATGCACTATATTATAATTTAGAGCTTGTTTGTCTCCCATTATTGAGAGAATTAAGTTGTAATGAATAGTATTTTTTGGAGAATGTGAAGTTAAAAATTACAACAATGCTACATGTACAATGTTGGGTTACAATATTGGGTTACAATCACTCACAAAGAAGGTGGGGCCCGCGATTAAAATAATAGTGGCCCCACCTCCCTTGTGAGAGGTTGTAACCCAATGTTGTAACCCAATATTGTACAAGGAGTATTATTCTAAAAATTAAAGTAACTTTATTGTTTTGTGTGTAAAATATTTTATTGGGTGAATGTGTGGTGGAGAATCTTACTGTAGCAAACAATTTTTTGGAATAATGGTAGACAAACAGGGGCTTAATCAATTTCCATATATGGACTTCCATGGATGCACCATGCTCAAAATTAATGAGAGCTAATTCGACACTTTTTGTGCAATCCACCTCCTAGCTAAATTATATAATCGATATATTTAAGAATAATTAATGTTATTTATCTCTACTACAAATGATCACAAGTCTATATCACTATATGGCAGTTTGATCATTGTGGCATTATCTAATCTATATAAATACATTCTAACTCCATTAATGATTTAACGATTTGAAAGTAATCACAATACAACATAGACTTACAATAATCTCTAGTAGAGATTAATAGTATTATCCTAAATTTATTCAAGGGACGAGGGCACAATTTCCTTTGATATAACATCTGATTTTTTATTTTTCCTTTTTGAATCAACACTTGAATGATATGCATATCAAGAATTATAGTAATGTGATTTAGACGATATATATAATTGTCTGAATTAATTATATTTTATACCTTTCTTGATTTGCTGAATGATATATATTGAAAAAAAAAAAAATCATGCTGCAACCAGTTAAATTACTTTGATACATCTCGAGATATCTGGAGATGTAAACTGCCAATCTTTGATTAATAATTTCTTCAAGCAATGTCGTAAAACATCGCACTATAAATTGAACCCCATGGATCATTCTTAGGTGAGTATTAGGACTTTTTGCTTATTATAATTGATACAATAATGTCTCAAAAGCTTGAGGTGACAGTTGAAATACAATCTTCAGCTGATAAATTCTTCGACTTCTTTAAAAACCACATGAGTGACCTTGTTAACGTCTTTCCTGCAACTTTCAAAAGTGTTCAGCTAATCGAAGGAGAGGAAGGCTCTGTTGGTTCTGTCAAGCTTTGGAATTATGTTCTCGGTAAGAATATACATAATTTTTTTCATGAAAATCACAACAATAATTTCACCATATAATTCCGTAATTATATCAAGAAAGCACGTCTAAGTGAAGTGAACTGAAGCTAAATCTTATGGTTATTTATAATGTGGATTTTGTTTATCCACAAATTTAAGATTGTAATGAAAGGTAGGTTGTACGATGTAACCTTACACCGTCTAAATCTTGTATGGGCCGTGTTCAAGGAATTCACGCTTCACGTGTTTCCAAGAAATTAAAAGGCATTGATTATAAGTTACATCTAACAAAAAATTATACATGTTATCAATCTTTTTGGACCTAGAATATTGAATTAATAACAACTGTACTGAATACAATTTGGGGATAAACAGTGATGTATCTACTATACATATTATAATCTTGATTCATAATTTGATTTAATTAACTAAATTTGGAGGTCAAAATTAATTAATTGATCTCGTGGAATCTTGAACACGATTTATATAAGATTTAGACGGTATAAGGTTACATTGTACAATCTATCTTTCATTACAATCTTAAATTTGTGGATAAACAAAATCCATATTATAAATATTCATAAGATTTATCTTCACTTCACTTCGACGTGCGTTCTTGATATAATTACAGTTTTCTATCTTATAATTGATACCATGTCTCAAAAGCTTGAAGCTTATGAGAAAGACCGAAGTGAAACTAAATTTACAACACCCTTAACTAAATTTGCAGAAAATAACACAGAGAGAAACTTAAGGAGCTAAGATTGAACAAAAAATCTTATGAGCTAGATAAATGTAAAATTTTCAAACTTAGAAGTACAAACACCTACAGATGTATCTGTGTAAAAATCCCAACTCAATCGAAAAAACTGTCAATACACCCACAACAGTGTGTTCTACTTCTCGTCAAACCATTAAAAGAAAAAATCGAACCAAAGAAATAAACATCAAACAAAAATCGAAGTAAACAAAGAATAATATTAGCTAAGTAAAGTAAGAAAATACCAGCTGCAAAATTGAAAAGGACATACTGAAAAACTGGAAAGGAAGTTGAAGACAAAACTCGTGAAAAAGAAAAAAGCAAGAGAATGTGTGAATGAAGAGAGAAAAAGCAAAATGCCCTTTATATGGAGATATTCTGATGAATAGTGGAAGTTAGTCATACGACGTCGTTTCCACTCAATGATAAATAATCTGATAATGAATAGGACAAAAATCGGTTTCAATGTGAATTGGAAAGCAGTAAAACGAACAGTAAATCAGAGGGATTATTCTTGGGGTACAAAGACCCCCTCTTTTATATGAAGGCAGATATGCCAAATCAGAGACCCCCTCTTTTATATGAAGGCAGATATGCCAAAAGCCCATGTCTGTCGGGTGGGCCATATGGCCCAAGCCTGTCTATCCATAGATGGGTCGGCTCAGGCCCTGTCACATTGAGTATATATATAATTATAAGTTTAAATTGGTTAATTTAATTACGTTAGATGTAAATTTAGATCTTTCTTTGTTATCTCATTAGCAATTCCTTTCATTCTCAGGTAACAAATGTTGAAATTTCTATAATAATTCAGCTGCCAATTGCATTCTTTCCAACCTTTAGAAGCTGCGAAATATTCTATCTTCAACATTTGAAGCAAAAGGTTGAAATAGCAAAAGAAGTTAGATTGATCTTACTTATGTTAGTTCGCATTATGTTATCATGGTTGTTCTTTGTTTACAAACTAAGACATTGTTTGGGGTTTCTTATCGGACTGAATCCATTTGATCTCTAAAACAAAGTACTAATTCTAAACATTTCGAGAAATCCTTCACTTATAGTTGTGAACGACTAATCTTTCTGACCTTGGCTTCGTAGGACTAAGTTAGAAAGATTGAGGAATGACTTAGGGTTATATATGTATTTACATTTGATAAGAGTTAGTGGTTTTTCGTAATACACGTCAAAATTTTAAACATATGATTACAAGACTTAAGTACTCCACATGTGAACGTTATTACATGAATTGTAACATTCATTATGATATTGTTGAACTTTTATTACATCCATCGTAATATTTGAATGTGAAGGAACCAAATTAACCAACCTAATGATAAATATTAACACAAAGAAACAAATGAATGCATCAAGTATAACCATTTTGTTACTCAAAATATTCTGATTTATCTAATATTCTCACTCAACCATATATGTTACAAATAATATTCATTGATTTCCCCTAGTTTTACAAGGAATTCATGCTTCACGTGTTTCCAAGAAATTAAAAGGCATTGATTATAAGTTACATCTAACAAATAATTATATCTTTTTGGATAAACAAAATCCACATTATAAATATCCATAAGATTTAGCTTCACTTCACTTCACTTCAACGTGCGTTCTTGATATAACTAGGGTTTTCTATCTTATAATCGATACCATGTCTCGAAAGCTTGAAGAAACTGCTGAAATACTATCTTCAGCTGACAAGTTCTATGGTTTCTTTAGAAACAACATGAGTAATCTTGTCAATATATTTCCTGCAGGTTTCAAAAGTGCTCAAGTAGTTGAAGGAGAGGAGGGATCTGTTGGTGCAGTCTTGTTGTACACTTTTGTGGCCGGTAAGAATAAATAATTGTCGATATTTATAAGTGAAAATCGTTGAAAGACATAATTTAAATAGATATATACTTATGTCCACTATCTGACAAATCGAACTTTTAGAATGAACGATATCCGTCAGATAGGTTTTGTTTCGATATGACAGGAGGGATTACGCAGACGGTGACGCTGAGGACTGAAGCAATAAATGATGAACAGAGAACTTTAACATACAAACCTTTAGATGGAGATGTTTTGAAGCTCTACCCAAGTTACCAGTTCACCATTGCCGTCAGTGATGGTTCTGTTAAATGGACTATCGAGTATGAAACAGCGCTTCCATTAGTTCCACCTCCAGAAATCTATATGGTCCTTGCACTTGCTTGTACTAAAGTGGTGGATGCTTATCTTCTTCTCAGCCCGTAGCTATTGAGGAGCCTAGAAATAATAAAAATAATATTAAGATTACAATAATTACCAGTACTGTTAGGCACTGGTAAGGGCACCTCCAACTTGTGTATTAATGAAGAAATTGTAATAAGGGAATCTTTATTGTGTGTATTCCTTTGGTGAAAAAGTACGTGTTTTTATTTATTGGTAAAACTATTTACCTTATTAATTGCTGAGGAAATAATTCAAAACAATAACATTGAAGCAAGGAGCTCCAACGAGCAATTCTTAATAAGGTTGACTTTTTAAGATGGTATCTCAAATCTTAAGATGGTATCATAGTCCGTTAAGCTCCAAGGAGCAATTCGATTCGATTGAGACTAAAAAAAATTGAGCATACGGATTTCAAGATTGGTCTGCTCAAACGAGCCATCATCTTGCGGGGACATGTTAAGGAATAAAAATTTCACATCGAATAAAGATGAAAACATAGACTGACTTATAAAGATTGCGTTACTCCTCTTAATAAGGTTCACCTTTTAAGATGGACCTCCAAATCTTAACATGTAAGAATTCGACTATAAGATAGCAAGATGAAGCTTTAGAGGTTCATTAAGCATTTTAAACGGAATAATATCCCTACCTTCATGCCACTTCGTGACACCTAGAATATTGCTGATAACTCTGTGTAGATATATGGTGTATTCTTTAACTAAAATATTTAAAGACAAAAGCTATAGAGAATTTAGTGTCAGCTACCGAAGTTATAAGAAGTTATAACCAATCGTAATGATAATTTAATCACAATGGCCCCTTTGGTTCATAGAAGTCTCGACAAATAGCTGATAAAGCTTAAATCAAGAAATGATAGCAAACATGCACAAATAAATTTTGGGACTAAGGATATAAAATATGATTGAGAAGGTTTGTGCTTTATTTATGAAAGTGCTTGTGGACATTCTGCTCAAGTGTTGGGATTTTGTCCCAGAAAACTATTTGAATGATTAAAATAACAAAAGTATAAAGCAAGAAGAGTAATAACACAATTGTTCACTCAGTTCAGCTAAAGGCATAGCTTGGGAGGCTCAGAGATCAGACCGTCCACTATGTACAACACTAACCGTCTAGAGAACGTACAACGTTTCTCAAACCAAATCAGAACCAGATTTAGTCATAAATTCTTAAGGATCTTTTAAATCTCAACTCAACCTACCAACTATATAACAACCCTTAGACGAACCTGTACAAGAACACTCACACCCACTATTTCATGCCCAAAGCACTGTAGCAGGACTAATTTGAAAGAATTGACGACCACTACGTCAAAGTTATATGAGAGATCAAAGAATCAGATGAAGAGGGAGAAAAAAATCGGAAGAGGCTAGAGAGGAGAAAACTCGAGAAACTTAATGGAAGAGCCGAAAAGTGAAGCGAACCATCTCAAACCTAATAGTCATATTAGACCAAGATTAGATCTTAGCCATATATTAAAATGAGCTATCCAAATTTCCCTTTAACTAGCACAATTCGGGTCAAAGCAACTCAGCCAATTGGAATTAGCCACTCGAACCATCCATTAATCCAACGGACCGTGCTATTCGTCCGGGGCCACATGGGCCCTGGGCGGACCTATGGGGGGCGCCAAGTGGCGCCTTGTTCGTCCAGGACCCATGTGACCCTGGACGAATAGATTAATCCTAATCCAACAAGGCATCTCAGTACAATTATCAAATTGACTCCTTAAGCCGTGTTTGGAGAAACATAATGCACATCAACAAATGTTGATTCACTTGTAGTTGTCGAGGTTAGTAAACTATGAGTATTGTATATTAAAAGTCAAAATCATTTGTACTTATTCTTTGTTAAATGGTCTGTTGAGTACAACAACCCTAATGCCTGTCAGCCCGAATCCAAATTACGTTGCCTGAAAGCCACTGAAAATGATGACAGCAGGAAACAAGGGTGAAATTTGTGTAGCAATATTCTCATTAATTTCTTGGATTATCTGATAATGGTGTGTGCTTATTCTTAAAAAATAAATTACATTGCGGGTGATTGGAAGCTAAAAAGAAAAGGAAAAAAAATAATAATTACTTTTTCACACTTTAATTGCAAGTGCATACTATCTGTTCTTATGTATTAATTATTATAAAAGTAGTTATCATCAGATTATGTTTGTAATGTTGGTCTTCACGACGTTAACAATAAAAATTACAGATTATTTAGTGATTGCTTCACTTTCCTGACAGTAAATGATAGCTATAATTAATTTGCAAGTGCATGTAATATAGGCATTTTGTCACTCAAAATATTCAGTGCGATATAACTATATTCGCACTCCACCCTAGTTGCATATAGAATTTTCGTGTTGCACGTGTTTGCAAAATTGAAATCATATATATATATATATATATATATATATTACCGTGTGGCATTAAATATTAATGATATTACAAAAGATAAGTAACTAAAATATGAAAAATGTTAAGGTGTACATAATTATTTTACATAAGGGTGTCCATAACCCTCACATGGGGTGGGGCCTACATTTTTTGGGAGCCCCACCACATGTGAGGGCTATGTACACCCCTATGTACAATAATTATGTACACCAAGCAAAGTCCCTAAAATATTACCTAGGGTTCTGTAAAATGTGTTTTTAAAATTAATTGTTTACGTTAAATTTTATTTTTATGAACTTCTTTTTAGCTAAAACAAACTTGGACTAAAATTAATCAATGCATCTTATGAAATCCACACAAAGCAGTTACACAACTACCAGTATTTAATCATATACTTAAAAAAATTTGTGGATAAATCCACATTATAAATACCCACAAGATTAAGCTTCAATTCCATACAGCACAATCTTTCTTACACTAGCTAGGGTTTTAATTAGCATATCTATTGGTACCATGTCTCAAGTTCTAGAAGTAGCCCCTCCAATAAGATCTTCACCTGATAAGTTTTATGATTTCTTCAAAAACCATATGAGCGATCTCCTCACTGTTTTTCCTGCAAGTTTCCAAAGTGTTCAAGTTCTGGAAGGAGAGGACGGTAAAGTTGGTTGTGTCAAGGTTTGGAACTTTACTGCTGGTAAGAATAAGAATAAAATTATTGAATGATTGTGTATATTTGCACAAACATGATCTTATATTTATTAACTTATATAGAACACTCGAGATTTATACGTAGAAGAAACGTTGCGACGCATTGCTGGTTGTGATACATCACCATCCAATAAAACTTACTATTATCAATGGAAAAATATATCAATTTAACATATTATGTGCAATCCCATCTCATCTTGATGAACGCGTGTATATATTTTCTCCTGTTAAAGAATGAAATTTGGTTGAAAGGATTTTATATGTATGTGTGTGGCAGGAGGGATTTCACAGATGATTAAACTAAGGACTGAAGCAATAAATGATGCAGAAAGAACCATAACTTACAAAGCCCTAGAAGGAGATCTTATGATCCTCTACAAAGTTTTTCAGTTCACAATTGCTCCTGGTAATGGGGTTGCCAAATGGACTATCAAGTATGAGAAAACTTCTGAATTAGTTCCGCCACCAGAAATCTATGGCGTCTTCTCAATTAGTATAACTGAAGTGGTGGACCTTTATCTTCTCACCCATTAAGCATGGAACTGGTGTTCATCTATGAATGCGTGGTGTGTATATATATATGTTATGAATAAGACCATCTCCCATTTGGTTATTGTTAACAACGTTGTAGTGTGCAAACTTTTATATTGTGTTTTTCAGTTTAAAATAAGACTTGGGTGAAAAAAGTGCAAATTTATTAGAAAAACTTTTCATTTTATCATTTTTTTTTGCATCACGATAACAAGAGTTTCGATGACAATACAATACTTGATTGCCCCAAGCGCATTATAAGTAGAATTCTCACAACACGAGTAGCTCAAGAACCGCAGGCCTAAAACTACAAGGGTAGGATTCCATGTCATTTAAGTATGAACAAAAAGAAATCAAAATGTAAGGGATTGGTTTTCTTCTATTAATAAAGTTAATCTTTTAAGGGGAGCGTTCCTTGTACCAAGTATTTTTTACAGATATATGAGGACTCTATATTTTTAAGCCTTGAAAAGTTCAGATAAGGAATTGATCCATCTATAACTAGAACGGCACGTTAGAATAATCCAGAAGTGATGTCTTTAAACGAACCACCATTTTACAAAAATCTCAAATAATTTAAAAATGAAATGAAAAATCAACATATATGAGTTTGACTTGACTCCTTACAAAGTTAACCTTTAAAATGGAATAAAAAAACTCAATAGAGATGTATGGCAATTACTAAACCACAACTCAAGTGCAATGAGTGTAATTGCATTCAAAGAATTTGTTTTTTCTTCGTAAGATAGGGAATATGTTAAAAGGCCTTCCTTCTCCCAGGTTGGGACTCTCTCAGATAGTGAACACGATGACGACCTAAATTGAAAATCAAACAAGGAAATGGATTAATGGAATGAAAGTTACTTCCAAATTAGAGCATTGCATATTAAAACCATGATGGGTTGCTCAATTGGTCAGATTTTGAATTTACTCCCCAATAGTTACCGAGTTCCCTCATGACCTTGTGCGATTAGTTGAGATGCGCGCAAATTGACTTGGATATCTACGGTTATAAAAAATAAAAATATAAATATAAATTAGAGCATTGCATATTCTAATCTGAAAAATAAAAAGAATTGGCTTATGAAATAAATAACAGCAGTCATAGAATCATTTTTTTGGGTAAACATTTTAAAACCAATTTATTAGCACTAAGCCACAAATTACTTGTTTTTTTTTTTTTCCCTAATGAATTGTCCAGTAGCACTATAATCTATTAATTCGATGAGAATTGAGAATTTAACATTCAATTACGATAATGTGTTGATTGTTTAATTTATTTATTTGTATTACGCTTGTTAACTTTGTCCATCGGATCCGGCAGAGAGGGAGGGAGAAAGAAACTGACCAATTAACTAATTGATACAAGTAATTATTGCAAATAAAATTTTTTTGAGCATGTTACTTTTTTCAGAAAAATATGCAATTTATAATAATATTATCTACAATTGTTATATATTTCGCAATTATTTATTTTATTTAGTAATTTTGTTCTTGTGCGAAAATGTTTTCTTTGGAACTGGGTGCATTGAATGGCTTAGCATTAGTGACTTGATTAGGGGTGTTAAAAGAGTCGAGCCAAGTCGCTCGATTCATCAAAGTTGGGCTCGAATTTGGCCCATCACATGAGCCGGCTTATGCTCATTCGTGAGATTAGACGAGTGCAGTTGACTCGCTTCACCAAAGTGCGGCTTGACTCGCTCCATGGTGGAGCTAGCTGCTCATGGCTTGCCAATTTTTTTACATAATGTGAATTGAAAATTGCACTTTCACTTCCAAGAAGTATTATGAAACAGGTAAATATGTAAAGTCGTGTTAAATGTAGATAATTATAGTTCGTCAAAAGTTTTATAAAATTGTAAAAAATTAGTGCTTGAAACTTGCTACAATACGTACATGAAGTAAAATTGTACACGAATATATATTTTGTTTAAAATAAATAAATTAAAGCTTAAAACATGAGCGGCTCGCGAGCCATAGGCGAGTTGGCTCATGTGGCTCACAATCCAACTCATGAAACAAGTAAGGTCTACTCAGGCGTGTTCCTACTGTTAACAATATAATCTTATTTTGTTTTATTGTTTATTAATGGTAGAATGGTCTTTAGTTTCCTTTATTTTAGACTATATATAGTCTCTTTATATTTAGGTTTTGTATTCACTTTTCATTATACAAAATTAATAAAACCCTAGCCTCCATTTTTTCTCTTTCTTTTTTTTGAATTGTTTAACATGGTATCAGAGACATGTTTCATCTGAAAGCAAAGAAAACTTTTTTAATAGCTTGTTGGAAAGTGAAAGTTACTGTTCTGCGGTGGAGGCGATGGTTGTGTTCATGGATTTATGGGATTTATTGGTGATGTCGCTTTGCAGAAGCCGCAGAAGCATTAATGATACGAAATTGGTTGAATTGAAGGTCAAAGAGAAAAAAAAAAAAAGGGTTTTGGGGTATTGGTATTGGTACTGTTTCCTTTTGTTTTTTTTTTTCCTGAAATTTAGGCCTAATCCAAAAATCGGATTNTTGAAGGTCAAAGAGAAAAAAAAAAAAAAGGGTTTTGGGGTATTGGTATTGGTACTGTTTCCTTTTGTTTTTTTTTTTCCTGAAATTTAGGCCTAATCCAAAAATCGGATTTGGTTTTCTTATTTCTTTTTTTATTCTAACACTGTTCATGCTGGAAGATCATCTTACGTGTAGACGGAATTTCCTTTCATAAATGGATGAAGAGATTAAGGTAGTTTAATTTACGGTTCATTGTCAATTTTGCCTTTACTTTTGGTAGAGATAGTTTGTGATAAGTTTTTCAATAATTTTGTTTTTAAAAAAAAAAATTGAAAATTTGGTTTGCAGTTTGACCCAGTTCGTGGAATTGGAAATTTGGTTTGTAGTTTGGTCTAGTTGATGGGATTGAAAATTTGG
>CAIGRQ010042726.1:0-12582 GCA_903798375.1 Fraxinus sp. D2006-0159
GATTATGAGAAACGAGTTCATTGATTTATATTGCACACTTGCAATTATAGATTATGGAACAATTATACAATGTTTTCAAAACATGTGATCTCGTAGAATACAGTTGTCTAAGATCACAGTTACAGAGTATGTTGTATTGCGTATTTTTTTAGTATTTTGGATTGTATTGAAATACGTTTTCATATATATAATTTTTTACGTTTTAGTGAGTTTACATATATATTGAATAATTTTTAATATTATATAATTAAATATTAATAAACGACATCGTTCTTACGATCTCTAATTGTCGACGTTGACCGATCAACGTTCGCCCAAGCGAAGCTTCAATACTGGGTCCGCCACTAATTAGCCGTATCCTGTAAGCATTCACATTCACATGCTCATTCAGAAGTACGTATGGTAAAAAGATCAATAACTCTTACATGACTATGAGCTTTTGCACCCCTAATGATTTAATCATTGGAGTGAGAAGTGATTTAACCTCCTTTGGGATGTATTGAACTCACCAACAAAGTTGTGTCTAACAAGTATTCACAAGGAAATAAATTCATACGTTTCAAACCCTTTTTTACGTCAACAATACTTCTATTGTTAATATATATGTTTTCGATTCAAAATTTTCAATGTATACTAGATAACTCGAACCTAACTTGTTCATTAATGTTACGTAACCCTTTCACGCCAATCAAAAAAATTGAAATTATTAAGGCCAAACTATGTCATGATATCAAGTTTTACAAGACTAGTTATAATTTGCAATGAAAATAAGAGGTTATGGGACCGCTTATGTTCCTAATTACATGCTAAATCACATATCTTAGGTCATTGTCTAACACCTAACATTTTTTGTTTCGTGAAGAAATTAACTACCAAATATGTTATTAATGCAAGTGTCTACGCTATAACTTTACTACCAACCAATCCAATGATAATTTTTATTTTATTTTTCGAATTCTAATATCATTATTTGAAACGATTAAAGAAAAAAAAAAGTTTTGCTTATTTTTTCTTAAGAAATAAAATACATGCGGAGATTAAAAAATTGATTGTGAGTACCATATGGAATAATTATTTAAGATTATATTAAAAGTAGGTATAAAAATTTGTCATCTCTTAATTTAATTGTGGAAATTAAGTTCTATATTAGATTTCGAGTCAATATATCGAGCAAGCATGTTTATCTAAGGTTGAAAACAACATAAGGCTATTTCCAAATATTTTGATCGGAATAATTTTTTTTTACTAAAGTTTAATGACAGTAACTTACTTATTCTACTTTGGATTAATATTTTATTTATTTACTTATGAATTAACCTTTGAAAGCTCAAAATAAAATGTGAATTAGACCAGAGAATCCATATAAAATAGGCTATTAACTATACAAATTATAATAATAGATTAATTATGAACAGTGGCTCATGTTAGAATTTTCGTGTAATTTCATTTTCATTAAGTGGCACATGCATGAAAAAAATAATTAGTAGCTTATAAGTTGATAAATTATTTTATAAGCACAAAAAATACTCGAACGTGTTGGCTTAACAAAAAAAAAGAAAATTATGATTAAGACGAAAGGAGAATAAGCAATAAGCACCTCCCCCCCTGTTTTTTTTTAACACTATTATTTATTAAATTTCTAAAAAGTTACTAACCCTTCTTGAAATATGTATATAAAAACTTGGCCTATAAAAAACGTAACATCGATTTTGCTTTTAAATGAGTGAGTTTCCAAACATATCGGCTTAATAGAAATGGGACTTATTTTACTTATAAGAAATATTTTTTAAGCACACTTAAACAATTTCATAGTTGGCTCAACATGAGAGCCTTAACGACGACATTATATCGTACATAAAGTTACTTAACAAAATTTGCGCTCTAAAAGCTTCTTAAGCGTAGTAGATAGCATCTTTAAATTTCGAGTTAATTTTTTTTATGTATGCCAACAATGCTCTATATTTTGACTCATTATTTTGTTTTTTTTTTATTTTCAATGAATATTTATTGATTTCTCCTTATATTTTATTTAACAATTTTTTTATGTGTTAATGACCGATCAATTCAAATTGATATGAATAATTTAAATTATAAAGTATTGAAATTTGTAACTTACTAACTACAATCATTGTTAATTAAGAATAGAGAGTCAAACAACTATTTATTTTAAAAAGTTAAAATAGAAAGTATTTTGAAACTTATTTTTGGCTCTCTAAATTATAAATTATTTTATGTTTAGAAAATCTTATAAAGATGCTCTAAATAGCACTAAGTGTGTATTTGCTTGTCAATATTTTTCATGGAAAAAATGTGTTTTTCACCTAATTTTCTATTTTTATGCTGCTTGATTAACAATTTTTTTTTAAAAAAAATATTTTCCTACTTTTGATCACGTGATCATATTTTTCTTGAAAATAAGGAAAATGTTTTCTTTAGGAAGAAGTGATTTCGCTCTTTCTTTCTCTCTCTTTCATTTATCTCATATTTTATCTGTCAATCAATAAAAATTGGACAAGTATAATATTTTATAAGTTGAAAATTAATATTTAATTAATAATTTTCATACAAATAAATTTTAAGCAAATGAATTGTCTAGTATTTATTTTTTTCTGTGCAAATTTCACGTTCGCAATCAAATGCAACCTAATTGTATTGAACGATTCAATTGATTTTTTATACTCCGACGGTATTAGTTTTATCGGAGTCGAGTGGCAGTTTCGTGTCAAACAAGTTGTAAATTCACATGAAAGTCATTCTCATGAAAAACACCGTATTTTCCATCCTACCAAAGAACGATTGTTCTTTCCAATTATTATAAAGAACCGGCTTAGTTTAATTAATTACATTAAACCGTACAATATTAATTAATTACACAACACTCAAACAATAATTGTACCTGCCAGTACGCCTATCTGTACCTCGCAATAGCCTTTGTATGTATGTACCCCTCACCCACCCACCCACACCACAGCCTCTGCTATTTAAACCCTCCAATCTCCATCTCTCTTCAAATCTCCAAAAGCTCTTTTCTCTGTAAACGAAATTGAAAACAATTCTCTAAACTCCTTGAAAAAAATGAAGAGATTGATACGGAGGCTAGCAAGAGTAGCAGATTCTTCACAGTACTATCTTTTGCCATCGGAGTCGAGGACGAGGCGTCGACCGACTGTGTCTTTCAGGAGGAGCGGTGGTGTGCCGGAGGGACACTTGCCGGTGTATGTAGGCGAGGAGATGGAGCGCTTCGTCGTTAGTGCCGAGCTTTTGAATCACCCGATTTTTATAAAGCTTCTGAATAAATCGGCGCAAGAGTATGGTTACGAACAACAAGGTGTTTTGCGGATCCCTTGCCATGTGTTCCTCTTCCAACGAGTGTTGGAGTCTCTGAGCATCAATGGCGGAGCTGAAGATTCGAATAACATCCAGGATCTCCTGAATTATCTCTCCGATGAATTCCGGTAGCGAAAACAAATCAAAGGAAAAATAATTCGTGAGATTAACAGAATGATGATAATTGTTTTACAGTTAGAACAATTTTTTTTCTTCTCCTTTTGTAAATACGTTGTGATCATTAACGAATTAAGCGGAGGAGCATCAGGTTTTAGGGTTTTGATGAATGTACTGTGAGTGCATAGTTATAATTCTTCATGTATTTTTACATATTTTCCATTTTGTTTGCTCTCTTTCATAATTTTGGCGGATAGTATTTGCGATGGTATTGATATATCGATAAATTCAAGAATAAATTTGGTAAAAAATGATATTTTTGAAGAATTTACGGTTAAAAGGTAAAAAAGGTTATGAATTACGACTGTAATTCTAAATAAATCGAAAAAAAATAAATAAATTAAAAGAATGTGTACCAAACATGACGACTTGTAGACGATTAAGGACCGGTTAAGTGCCTCGGGGCTTGGCCTAGTTGGCTATGTAACACTAGTTGGCCAGCGCAACACTCTTTTTTAAGCCCTTGTTTGAGTCACATTAATTTTTTCATTCTTATTTTTCTATTCATTTTAAACCACATATCCTTCGATAAAATAATATTTTTCATTACATCAATAATTTTTCCTTCATTTTTAATCACATATTAACCATCACATCAATAGTAAAAAATACATTCTTACTTCCAAAATGTGCACCAAACAAGCTCTAAAAGGTGAAAAAAACTGTCATTCTATATTCCGTAATTAACCCTTTTTTAAAAGTGATTATTTAAAAATTACTTTTTTTAAAAACAAATTTTATAAAAATATCCATTATTGGGGATTTTCAGAATAATGTCTTTTTATGAATGTGTAGTTAACAATGAAGAATTTCTTTTTTATTTACGTGTAATATTATTTTATTGGAGTTTGTAGTCAATAAGTAGAGAGAGAAAAGAATTATAATTTTAATGGAGGTCAAACGGAAACTTAATTTTTTATTTTTCTCTCTATTATTTTCAACAAAATTACTTCCACACAATGCTCCAATTTATTTAATTCAAAGTCTTGGAGGAGAAATCCCTGTTAAACTTCAATGCTCAAACCAAGATATGATTGGGTTAGGTGAGCCCCAACCAACAAGGGATTATTAGGTACGGTTGCATGTGAAAGCAAAAATACTTATAATTTTAATTCGAGGAGGTAAATGCGTTAGTAAAAGTCTTTCTTATTTGATATTTACAGTATTGTGTCGTGGTTATTGTACGTAGTAACAATTCTTTTCTTTTTTGATATCCACAATCTTGTGTTGTTAATTGTATTACATACAACTTATTATTTATAACTCCTCATCTATTGACTCGACTACACAAGTTGTAATCGTCTTTCTTATTTGATTCACAACATATTGTGGTTGTCGACTGATATACGACTTGTTATTATTAGAAGTTTTTTCAACATTTTATATTGTCGTATCTTAATTTTATTCAATATGACGTAGACAATTTATGGTACGTTTAAACAAAGTAAGCAAATAAATAAATAAAATCACTTATTTTGGACCCACTTACACGTAGGATGAGTTGACATTTAGCAAAAACAATTGGATGATGAACTCTTGACAAGAGAGGTGAATCAACTTCCATCATTTAATAAATTATTAAAAGGACTAATTTCTTAATTAATTTGTTCAATGGTTGCAATTGCAAATTTAGTCAAATAATAATAAAAATAAATAAATAGTTATTGTATATGCCATCAATTGAGCAAGAAATACTATAATTTGATCCACTCTAAGGACCGACCTCTCTTTGACTCTTTCAATTTAAAAGGTTAGCATAGAAAAAGAAAGAGAATAAAAGCAGCATTTTCATGGTAAAGATTCAAAAATTAGCCGGTGAGACACCAATATTTTGCTCTTTGCAAGTGTATTTCTTTCGTAGAGCATATACAAACAGAAGATTATGTCATACTACGTGACTTTCTTGTTTTTCTAGTTGAAATCTTTTATTAATCTCGTTTTTCGTAATTTATGTTTAACCGTTGGGAAGTATAGAAACTCATACAATTCAAGAAAGAAAACCACTTTCATTTCTTGCCATGTGCAATAGATCTTGATTTTGCATCTTTCATACTATTTTTACGCTTCTATAATATATTAAACTCCAGCTTTCAAGAAAATATTAAAATCCCATAATTAAAATAATTCATAAAATGCATTATTCATTCAATTAAATACTCACGTTTCTTGATTTCAGCTTTTAATCATATGCATTCATTTAATGCTGCACAAGGCACGTGCTACCTAGTTTAAGTGCGTATCTTCGTTTCACCATGTTTGTTTCGAATTAAAATCAAATTTTAATCTAAATCAAAGTCAAACAATCAATATCAACCACATCTTTCATGATCCCACAACTTTTTAACCACACATTTCAAAAATGCTATCACAATCTACTAAAAATCTAATTTTAATCCCCACCAAACACCGACTATATTCTTAAAATAAGTTATTATTTTGAATAAGCCAAGGTATTTTTGCTTTGCTGTTATGATTCTCTTTTGATAGAAACAATACAAGGATGCGAGAGAAAGGGGCCCTTTGTACTAAAGAAAACATGTGAATAGTGATATGATGCACATGCATTCTAGCTTTTTTCTTTCTTGATTATTTCTCGTTTTCACATCTACCCAGTGTATTCAGAAATTTCTGTTCTTTGATGGACAACCTGTTTTTTCCATTTCCCATTTGGGCACATGAACAAGCTACAGTATATTCATTTATTGGTGTTCTAAAATTTTGTATTAGGATTCTTGTAATAATGATTAGCATAGATAATTCATACATCCGTGATGGACAAAAATGGAAAAAATTTAGGTTTTAGGGTTGAACTCTATATTCCCTAGGTGTATGTATACATGTTAATTTATAAATAGCGATTTTGAAGACATTGTTTTGTATTGGATTTTATAAATTAAGTCTAAGTCTCTACTTGCAAGAGCAATAAGAAAACACGAAACAAGCAACATATATGGATTTATGGTAATTTATATTCAACCATAGATTGTATTAATGGAATATATATATATATAATTATTGTCGAGTGAATAAGTGAATAATATGATGAAGTTTATACATTGAAGGATAGATACCTACAAATCTAATCTCTTGCTCACAGTGAAAAGGATAAAAGTTTCTCACTATTGACGTGACAAGAGAATCTTACTTATGATTCTCTGCAACAATCATACATTCAAATAACCATACTTAAAATTCTCTCTAAAGTTTTTATCTTGTCCACGGGAGGCAGGAGATCAATTCTATGAATACCAAATCACAAATTGGTAGTGGATAAAATGTTAACGAATACTTGTGTTAGCAGTCCTACTAAAATTCACAACATATGAATATTAAAATTATAAAATGAAATTTATTGTCTTATCTTTGGGAGAATTTTTTTTAAAATTATTTTCAATTACACATTCACAAGGACCCATAATATTTTTGTACTTTTTAACGATACATTCTCTTAAAAAATCATTTTTCACTCGAAAAAATCACTGCGAAACAAATTCTTAATAAAGGTAGAAAAAATATTATACATGTCCTTGAACTCCAAAGAGTTTCCAAAAGAAGAATATACACTCAAAACAAACTACGGTTGGCATGGTGCGAAAATGTCAAGACTAAAGGTAATAACTCAATATCCGAAGCAATAATGGATAGTGAAATATATGAACCAAGGAGTAAACAAAAAACTCAACCCAATGAACAAAATTTGAACTGATTTTCCGTTTTCTCTACTGCTGAATGTCGTCAATTCATCTCACCAAATTATAAATAGACTGACCCTGATACAAGTTGTGTTACAAAACCTGCTAAATATACCAAGGTCAAAATTCGAAAAATAGCAAGAAAAAATCACAAATCTATTACACTTTTAAGCTATCTTTGTCTTCCTCTTTTGCTTTTTCTGCTTTTTATACTGTTCATAGAGGTTCAATGACAAAGTTGTTCGCTCCAATTCACCCCTTAATCTCTGGTTCTCTGTAATATCACGAAGTAGCAAAAAATGCTCGGTAAGTTTCTTTCTAACCTCATTCTCGTCAGATTGGTGCTTCACATTTACATCTGGCCGAACTTTAACAGAAGAGAGTTTGTCATTTCCTAGCTTTCTTTTGTTGTTTGATATTTTTAAATCACCTGATGGAACAATCGACTCCTGCTCCAGTGAGAATTCCTTAAAAGCTTGTTGAGGTGAGACGATGGAATGATAAACCTGATTATTTGTGCAGCCCATGGTCGAAATACCAGAAGCCATAGTAGAAATCGCTGGATTATAATGTTTTGTTAGAAGGTTCAGCTCCCAAAGAACTGAAGCTAGTGCACCACTAAGGTTAGGGTCTGAAGCATACGGCTGATATTTCTGCGAGTAAAATAAAACCACAGACGTCAACAAACTGAATTGACAGAATGCATATTTTCAATCCAATATGAGATATACAAGGACTAACCACAATTGCTCCTGCAAAAGAACCACCTCCAGCATCATTTTCCAAAAGATTACGGCATTTGACATTCCTCTGGAGAAGATGCTTTATGGTAACTAAAGCTGAAATATTTTACAAGAAAGAAACAATTACATATGGAACAGAAAAATAATAGAATATTTTTTTGCATAGCATAATGACATGTTTAGTAAGGATGAAGGACAGTACTGCATAGTATTATAGAAAGAAAATAGTTAAAATCTTGTTCATTTTACTATCCCAAACATGCACTAAAAGTTCTGAAGTTAACTAACCAGCCATGGACTCGGCCAACCCAAAGAACAGTGAGAACGTGGCTAAACGTTTTATGAATGCAGCAGCCCTTTGCATATCATGTTGTCTATCATCACACAGCATTATCTTCAGAGCTTCAGCTAATATCTCACCCTGATCCCTGCTCACAAACACATTAGGAATGTCAAACCAATAGGCATTTTGCAGTAAAAAGATACAAATACAAAACTGCTCCCCCACGAACAATACGTGTCTCTCTCTCCTTTCAACTTCTGGAAATGGAAAATTAATAAAACAATAACAAGAAAAAAAAAATGGAGCATGGAAATGGAATGTAGAGATGAGAAAACCGGGGGACAATATACCACAAAATAATGCACACTAATGAAAGAATTACAAGTCAAGTTGCCAGTATCAGCTTTTTGCCCAAATACAAAACACCGTGGATGCTACCAGATGGAGAGAGCAAGTGCAACTCAGAAAAGTGAAACAATGAAATCCTGAAGTATACACGTCATGACAGATGCAAAACCATCGTGCAAATTGATCCCTTCAGCTTCTTAGCCAGCTAAGTGTACTTCACCACCACTCTTCAGAAAACAATGTGCAGTATATTTACGTGAAAGTAGATGGTTCATGTAGACATTACTATCTAGCAAGGATGAAATGAGAAACAATTCTTATAAGAATTGCTTTCCAGATGAAATGATAAAGGATACACGTAACAATCTCGTCCTTATAAGCGCATTCAATAGCTAACCAATAAACTCTGAAGTTAGACAATTTGAGTAGAAAATATATAGCCAAACTACAGTATTCTGCTTTGATGATGAAGTAAAATTTTAATAATTAAGAACACCAAAGAACAAAAAATGAATAAGCAGGATAATCAAGCAATTCTCTGAATCTGATAAATGTAAATAATTTTGACAGTAATAAATATACCTTCCCGGCCGGTACTCCAGAATTAGATTGTAAAACTGGACAAAGAAATCCTGTAAATCAACATTTAGAGCATCCAGATTGTTCTTCATCACTTTAAAAGCAACAATGCAGCACAGCAACCGTTCAGATACTGTTAGACAGTTTGAAGAATTCTCGGATAAATCCCCCGACTTGCTGCTCTTTCCAGCAAGCTTCCTCAGAGAATTCATGAGATCAGCCATAAAATCCAAGTCAATTAGGTGAGAAAACTTTCCAATTCCATTCAAACATGGTGCAAGTAAGGGGTGGCTCCCAGACGCATCAAGTAAGGAACTGGCTTCTGATCTGAGAACCCAAAAAAAAAAAAGATATGTAAGAGATGCTGCCCTAGCCAAAATAACATATTTGAAAGGGAAAACAACGTTTCAGTACCAATAATTTGTTTGTTGATGAAGTATGATGGTATACAGAAAATGCGTCACAGTTAACACTTGCATAAAAAAATCAGTGCTTCACAGATTAAAAATGAGTGAAGCCCCAGTAAAAAAACTGATGTTAACATTTTATAATATAATCCCAAAGGTAACAAGAAATAACATGGGGGACATTGGTCAAACTAAACTACACAGGAACAGGCAAATTTGGTAAAGAGTGTTAGACAAGAAAGATTTAGATTCTTCAACAATAAAGAGGTCATCAATACAAAAATAATTATTTGAAATAGACATTAACACAGTGCATCCAGTAACATAAAAAAGCATTTACAATTCCATCATCAATTTCTGATTGCACAATTCATTAGGACGGCCTTTTGCAACTTCTAATCATGCAAAAACTTTAAGAAACGTAAAATATACGTGCAATTTTAAGCTAATTGAGGACATTTACAAATTCTATTTTGAATTACTTTCTTTATTAGATTACTTCAGGACCGCAGGACAATCAGCACTTTTGCCAAAAACAAGGGCATAAATTGCTATTAAGCATAACTACATATTAGATCTAGTTATTTGCCTTCCAATTCAATATTAAAATGACATTTTCTCAACTTGAAAGCAGAGATACCACATAAAAGACCAAAAAAAGGAAAAAGAAAACTTACGTTGGGTGCATCGTATGCTTTAAGATACGAAAGAATGTTTGAAATACAGCTGAAAGAGTCTGAGACTGCATCCTTCTCCGCTCTGAAAGATCTTGGGTGAACGAAGCAGCCTTGAAGTCTGCATTGACCTGTTCAGACCTTAAATACATAAAACCAATGACAAGAAATTGAAAAAAAATTACTTCCTGTGGGAGAGTCACTATACCTCCTCTCTTGTCCTTGTCATCATCTCTTGCCTAGTTTTCTTCTTCCCATTATCTAGCAAGTGATTTGGCTCTTCAAAACCCTTTCTCTTCTTAGACTTTTTGTTTTTGCTTTTACTATCCACATCGGAAACATGAGGTTTTCCAAGATCCTCATCAAATGATAGAGACAAAAAGACCTGAAAAGACAGTGCAACTTATTTAAGGGTTTGAGCATTTATAATACGAATTTCAGATTACAATCCAACATTTGATTATATCCATCTGCATGCTATCTTCACAAACTATCCAGAAGAAATTTTAAGGCAGCAACCACAACAGATACAGGTCGAGTACAAATATTACAATCTTTCCCCACTTTGCTCAAATCTTAAGACTTTGAACTTCTCTGTCAAATGGAAGTTCAGTGGACATGATAAATAATGTACTACATTAGCCACAATCAGGTTTTGGGCACCAGTGCATTGGGGCTTTCCAATTTTTTTTCCTTTTTTCCTTTTTGGATTTTGGTGTTGGTGGGGGGCAGATTCAATAAAAATATAAAACTCATAACCTTCGTACTACCGAAAGAAGGAAAAGATAGACAAATAATTTTTCACAGCAGCACTTTTTGACCTTCAGAAATAGGTTTTTAGCGAGAAAAATGAATCCAAGTAACTGTATTTCTGTTCCTGAACCTGAATTCAACATTTTAAATAAGGGGGATTACAGAGCACTAGACATTACAAAGAAAAATAAGTTAAAACATGGAATTATTATGTGGCAACTAGAGATGTATCAGCCAATTGGGCTTGGGTGGGCCCAAATAAAAAAGTGCAAGGATTTTTTGTGGTTTTTTTCTCGCGTTGGGTTCTGGTTTTTTGACTAAATCTGTTATGATTACTTTTCAAAAAAAAAATATATATATATATATGGTTTAGCAGTATCAGTGAATTTTGATTCTGGGGGTTCATGTTCAAGTCTTCTGCTGATCTGGGTTTTGCTCATAATTACATTTAATGAATGAAATTGATGCTGGAGACTACAATTTTCAGTTAAGTGGAAGTTGATCCAGCAATACAATATTAATTCCAATTTTCACTAATTCATCTATACTGAGTTACCTACAAGGTTTAACATTTAAGGAGGTTATTGTTAGCTACAGCTAAAAAAGGAAATGAAAAAGCAGGATCGTGTAGAGACAAAAATCAAAATCAAAAGCCACATAATGAACATGGTTGGTGAGTCAGAATCCCTCTCAGCGTGTCATTATTTTCATTTAGCTACATATAGATAAAGTTGAGCAGAAAACTGCAAAATATTCTCGCATTTTCCCTTTAATAGAAAGCTACTGAGTTTTCTTTTGTTCCAGAGGAAAGGTTAGTGTGCTAGCATAGACTTGGCTTGTTTTCACAGTGGTAAAACAAATCAACAAGTAATATCTATCGAACAAATGCCAATCACATTTACATCAAGCAGGATAAGAAGAAATTTATCACTTGATTGTGGCTTTTGTAGAATGCACTTCATTATAGTATAACTAACCTTCTATTACAAAGAACAAGTCCCTTTTTCTTTCGGAAGTAAAAACCATGAAGTTTATTTATTAGCACTAATTCCATGGAAACATAAAACCGCATGTCCAGACCTGCAACACACAGCAACAAAAATCTCCAATATTTTTCATCCTTGGTAAGTTTTGACTGTTCACCTGATCTATAGCATAAACACAACTTTGTCGTTTGTAAACACACCCCATGTGTATGTAAAGTCCGTAAAAACCATTATTGTCCCAAAAAATTATTTATAATTTTTTTGTTTTTGTTTTAAAAGATATAAATTTCCTCGTACCTCTGAATTTGTCTAACATAAAATTTATACCAACCCCCGAAAAGAAAATCCCAACCCGGGCTGATGAATCCTCACTACATCCCTGGAGGCAACTCACATCACAGATAAACATTGTGAACACATTGAGAAATGTGAGAAATGTTAAGATAGCGCATTAGCATCATCAAGTTCATTGCACACAGGGTTTGAGTATTGTATGTTACTCCAAACAAGAACGTTGGTGAGAGAACTAATATTTATAACTGGTTGCTCCAACTTTTAGATGTGCGTTTGTTTTGGAATTGTAATGTGCAAAATGCAAAAACCAATCCAAATG
>CAIGRQ010042745.1:0-18683 GCA_903798375.1 Fraxinus sp. D2006-0159
GATTTTCAACTTCGTTTTTGTAAGTGACAAATGCAACAAATATGCGTCCTTAATACTTAACAAAGATATATAACAATATCTACTATGATGATCTATAAATGTAATAAAGGTTTTTTTTACCACCTCGAGTATAAACAAAATCTCAGATCACTTATATCACTATGTATCAATCCTAATGATTCACTATATCTTTTACTAAATTGAAAGGTTTTTTAGCAATTCTTTCTTCAATACAAATTTCACATTTACATTCATTTTCTGATTCAAATTTAGGTACAACTCCTAAACTATCATTTTTCTTAATGAAGTACAATCAAAATATCCAAATCTACTATACCATAAAAAGGAAGACTTGAGCAAATAAATAGAAAAATCGGTATTATTCATAACTTGTGGGTACAAATGTGGACTTATTGTCTACTACAACAACATTAGATTTAAACAGATCATCAAGTAAATAACCTTCCCATCATGCGTGCCCTCTTTAGTAAGTACAAATTTATTAGATTGAAACACCATTTTGAATCCCTTTTTACTGAGTATAGAACCTGAAATCAGATTCGTCCTAATTTCTAGGACATGCACAACATTGTTCATCGTCAACGCTTTTTCAGAAGTGAATTTCAGAACGACTTTTCAAATTCTTTTTATCTTGGATGAAGTTGAGTTATCCATATAGAGATTTTTCATCTTGATTTTTCTTCTTGTACTCGGTTAATAAATCCTTGTCTGCACAAATGTCACAAATGGCTCCTATATCCACCTACCTATCCTTGGCAATTTGATACCAAGTTAACTTGAGATACGACTATATATAGGTATATATAGACAATGTCTACTGATATATTGTCTACTTCTGTTATGTTTGCCTAGGAAGGTTTCTTATCTTGTGCATGCTTTTTCTTGTTGCGGTTGTCTTTAGCTTGACGTCATGGCTTCTGCAATTATAATAGTCTCTTTTAAATCTTGTTGCATGATTCTCCTTTTCATTGTCCTTAGATGAGTTAGGATGCTCTTTTTTACTTTTAGACTTGGAGTCTTCACTCATGTTTGCCTTTGCTTCCATGTTTCGCATAAAACTTTTCTTTTCTGCAGTCTTGTTATCTTCTTCAATACGAATTCCACCATTTAGATCATCCATTTTCATCTTTTTACTCATGTGCTTAAGATAGTTTTTAAAATCTTTCATAATGGAGGTAGTTTCTCAATTATAGTAGCAATCTGGAAAGATTCATTTAATTTCATGCCTTTCACCTCAATACCGTGAATAATTATTTGCATCTCTTGAACTTGACTCGTAACCATGTTTGAATGAACCGTTTTGAAATCTAGAAATTTACCAACGATGAATTTCAATTTCTTCGAATTTTCATGTTGAGAAGCTGGCGGCATGAAAAACAGATTAGACGTAGAAATTTTTCCAATTGCTTCACTAGTTTGCTTAGTTGAACTGGTCATTTTCCCAAGATACAACGCTTGTTCAACCTTGTCGATCGAACCAAAGTATCGATAAGATTCTTTTTGAATGGAACAGACACGAATTAAAATACTCTAACTAAATTTTATTTTTGAAAATAATTCAAACAATTTTTTTTTTCAACAAAATAAAAAGAACATATTTTTTTAAGAAAGAGAATTAGGAATCAATTATAACTTGAATTGATTTGGTGTAGGAAATATGCGACTAGAGGTCCCTATTTATAGATTTTCAAGTGGCTTTTCGAATAGTTACAACTTTAGACGTAGATCACACATTTTCACATTAAATGTTGTAGATTGAACTCTATCAAAATGTTGTGACTTTTCATCATGCACCTTTTTAAATAATCATACATTCAAAATAAACAACTTTTTGTATGCACTATTTGTAATTGAAGAGTGCACCTATTGTAGACTTATTCCCATTTACACCTATGAAAAATAACCATTTACTTGAACTATTGGTGACGCAGGCTAAATATAAGTGCGGGTGAAAGGGTTGTTGTATATCAAACAAATAAAAAGAAAAGTTTAATCCACAGGAGCATGATAAAAAATATAACAAGGTGATTGAAAATGTAAAACTACAAATGAAAATAAAGGACAGCTAAGAAGAAGAAGAGACAAGTGATTTTTACTCTTTTCTTGAGATAAAATTTCCCCACAATGGTGCTCATGGTTCACGTCACTCGTCTTCCAAGATACAGCGGATTTAACTTGTGGTAGAAGCCTTCAAACCACAAGTTAGGTAAACTTCCACGGAGTTTCTCTCTACAAAGAAGAAAACGGTTTTAAATGAAATTTGAAGTGATTTGCAGGAGTTTTTATGCAATGATCAATGCAAATATGGTATGAGATGCCTAATGGATGTCCAAGGGATCCTATATATAGAGGATGAGAGATTGTGAATGAAGTGCCGCGCCCCAAAGTCAGCAACTTTTGCCAAAGGTCACTTCATTAACTGTCGTTAGCCCGTCGCCATCACTTCGCTTGAGCAATAAAAATAGTGACTTTGTTGCTAGCATATTGCTTGAGCGACAGTCCAACGTCAAACAAGCGGCACAATTAGGAAAATTCTAGCAATTTCCTCTATTTTCTTCCCAACTGCAATTTCTCATTCATCCAAAATTGGTTTTGAGATTCCAAATATACTACGATAATATACTCGACGAGTAGAATAAGTTGGTCTATTTAAATTTGTAATTTAACCATCGGACCAAGTCCGAATATTTGGCCAAAGTAGACACGAAACTCACTTTTTCAAGTTTTTGATTTTGACACTTAACTAAATTTTCAATCTTCTAAACTAATTTCCAAAAATCTCCTACATGAATGAAAATTTGAACATGCATATGCAATGAAAAATTATGATGCATAATAGAGAGAGAACGAAAAAAATACTACATCAAGTAAGGGGCTTTCGGCTTTAAACCTCCCTTAGTGAAATACTATCGGACTTACTTGGCTAATTGGTAAACGTGATATCTTGAACTATTTAACCGTTAGTGTAAGCCAAGACAACAATACTCAAACATATGTCTTCCCTAATCTGTTCATAGTTCTCATGACTTGGTTCATTCTGGCCTTGAACCACCATTGAGTTTCATAAGTGTTTAGAGAATTGTAGTCTCGAGCAATTCTCATTGAAGTGGTCCCACTTCACACTTACATAGGTGACCTCCTATTAAGAGTATCCTGCCCTACTCCATTTGACTTAATCAAGATATTGGAATCATTAAAAGAATATCTTAACCTTTAATCATTCTGCAGAAAGCACCTTAATATCATATGAATGAGTTATGAAATAATTCTCATGACTTGGTTCATTTTGGCCCTGAACCATCCTCAGTTTTATAAGTGTTTAGAGAATTGTAGCCTCGAGCAATTCTCATTGAAGCAGTCCCACTTTACACTTACATAGGTGAGTTCAAATTAAGTGCATTCTACCCTACTCTACTTGACTTGATTAAGATATATTAATCATTACAAGAGTATCTTAACCTCTAATCATTCTGTAGAAAGCATTTTAATATCATAGAATTGAGTTAGGAAATAATTTCCTAAGTGCTTCATTGAATCTTCATAACTTAGTCATCCCTTTGAACTAAGATCTTGGGATCTCTAGTGAACAAGGTGGGGTTACCATTACAAAGATCCTTACGTAGTAGGCTTTAATCTTATTTCTTTCGATAGGAAACATATTTGGTCTTTAGGCAAACCTTTCGTAAGTGGATCCGCAATGTTCTCCTTTGATTTTACATAATCCATGGAGATTATGCAATTAGAGATTAGTTGCTTGATGGTATTATTTCTACGACGTATATGTCTAGACTTACCATTATACATGCTGCTTCGAGCCCTTCCAATAGCCGATCGACCATCACAATATATACTTATTACAGATACTGGGTTGGGCCAACATGGAATATCTTCCAAAAAATTATGAAGCCATCCTGCCTCTTCTTTAGCTTTTTCCAAAGCAATGAACTCTGATTCCATTGTTGATCGAGTTGTACGCATTTTCCTTGTCGATTTTCATGATATAACAGCTCCACCAATGGTAAATACATAACCACTAGTAGATTTGGAATCCTTCATATTAGATATCCAATTAACGTCACAATATCCTTTCAATTCCATAGGATATTCTGTGAAGTGTAATCCATAAGTTAATGTATACTTTAAGTACCTAAGAACCCTTGTCAAAGCCTTCCAATCATGGCTTGGATTACTTGTGAATCTATTAAGTTTATTTACAGCACATACTATATCTGGTCGAGTGCAGCTCGTAATGTACATTAGATTGCCTATAACCTCTGGATACTTTAGTTGTCACACACATTTACCCGTATTTTTGGCTAAGTGTAAACTTAGGTAAATAGGGGTTTTCGTAGGACTTTCCTCAAGTATATTCTACTTCTTCAGTACTCTCTCGATGTAATGAGATTGGGAAAGTACGATTTCTTTCGATGTTCTAGAGATCTTAATCCCTAGTATCACATTAGCAACACCAATATCTTTCATATCAAAATGCTTTGTTAGCATTTTCTTGGTTTTTATTAACACTTCGTGACTACTGCCCATTAATAACATGTCCTCTACATATAGACATACAATTACATAGGCATTTGGTGTATGTTTTATATAAACACACTTATCACACTCATTTATCTTAAATCAGTTTGACAACATCATTTTGTCAAACTTTTGGTGTCATTGTTTAGGCGCTTGTTTCAATCCATGCAAGGACTTAACAAGTTTACAAGCCTTGTGTTTGTGATTAGGAGAGATGAACCTTTTGGGTTGTTCCGTGTATATCTTCTCTTCTAACTCACCATTCAAAAATGCCGTTTTTACAAGCACTTATGGAATTTGACTCAAACACTTATGGAAACAAATTTTTAAACGCTTTTTACACGCTAAAACTATCTAGAAAACATACACACACCCCATACCCTTTTCTCTTTTCTTTTGTGCTAAATTCTCATGAGTAGCTAAACTTTTGTACTTGGTCGAAGGAAATTGAAGTCTCAAAACCAATCCAACTGTGAGACCTAAATTATTTTCATTGTTTAATTCATGTTTTGAGTATTGAATGTTCTTCTGCACTTATTTTCATGACTGTTGCATTTAATTTCTAGGAGAGCTACTAGCTTATTATTTGTTGCAATTTATAGCTAAGTTAGATATCAAATCTGTAATTGTTTGATCTATTTTACTTGTAGAGCAACTAAGTTTAATGGTTTGCTGCGTCAAAAATTGTTAAATCTTGGGAAGAATGTTCGACTAAATTAGATACAACTGTTTGTGCTTGTGTTATTTAGTTTCATTTATCTCTCTAATTATTATGGTTGTTACTAGATTAAATTTATAGCGCTTGTCTTGGGTTGTTTAGTAATTAAAGTTAATTGGAACACTTGTTTTCTAATTAACTACAATTAAAGAGAGATAGGAAAATAATTCCAAACAAAGTGTGAATTGATATACATTTGCATCTATGATCAGGTGTAAAATTCTAATGGTGGACATAGATTTAGACCAAGATTTGTTCTTTTGATTGCTTTCGATATTTTAATTTGAGTTGTTCACTAATTAATTTCTTTAAAACTGTTTGCATATAATCACAAAACCTCTCAATCCTTGTCTACATAGCATAAAATTCGTCTAATCACTTTATGTGGGATTGATCCTTACTTCCACTGCTACACTTTTTTTGGAGGTAAATGTTTTATTTTTGGGTGCCTGCGACAGCACACCAAATTTTGGTGTCGTTGCTGGGGAGTAATTTAGTTTGTTTTTGTGCTTCTTATTTGTTTATTTCATTTTAAAAAAAGTTAATTTTCGATATTTGCAGTTTCGGCAGAATTTTGACTGTTGATTGGACTAAGCCTTTGTATTTTAATGGAAACAACATTTTGAGCAATAGAATTCCATCGTTTTCTAGGGTTTTTAGGAAATTTATTATTTTTTCGTATTTTAGAGTGGATTTTTTGTTCATTTTTCTTTTACTCTTGCTTTTCCTTACTTGTTTTTAATAATTCGTTAGAGTTTCCTTGATTGTGTATGACTGTAACTCGGTCTTCTAATCTAGGTGATTTGTAGTATGATTAAGAAATAGAGAGAATTTTGCACAAGTTGAGGATTGGCATTCAGCAGAATTTCGAAGAGAACAATCTCGATCATGATCTCCTATTTGCTAGCGATTCTGATTTGGAGGAGAAGGAAGTCATGGCTGGAAATTGAACTTTGAAAGAGCTTGCAGCCCTAACTTGAATCAACAACCATTATGCATAATGTTTCCTACTTTAGATGCTACTACTACCTTTGAACTTAAATTTGGACTAATACATCTCTTGCCCACTTTTCATAGTCTTGTAGATGAAGATCCTCATAAGCATCTAAAGGAGGTTCATGTGGTTTGCACGTGCAAGAAATCAACGGGAGTGATTGAAGAACAGATTAAATTAAGAGCCTTTTCGCTTTCTTTGAAGGATTCAGCTAAGGATTGACTCTATTATCTACACTCCAGAAGTATTACCACATGGGATGAGATGAAGATGTTGTTTTTAGAAAAATATTTTCCAGCTTCATGGGTAGCCAACATTCGAAAAAAAATATGTGGTGTAAGACAAGACAACAGAGAGTCTCTATATGCATACTGGGAGCGTTTCAAGAAGTTTTATGCAAGTTACTCCCATCATCAAATTAGTGAGAAACTTCTCATCAAATATGTCTATGAAGGCCTTCTACCCATTAATAGGAGTATGATTAATGCTGTCATTGGAGAAGCTTTGGTAGATAAAACTCCCAAGGGTGCAAGGAGCTTAATTGCAAACATGGCAGCCAACTCTCAACAATTTAGCACTAGACTAGACCTTTCTTTTAAACATGTTAATGAGGTAAATATCTCATCCATTGATTAACAAATTACGAGTCTAACTTCTCTTGTTCGTCAAATGACTGCAAGTAATATACAGATAGCAAAGGCTTGTAGGATTTGTTCAATAGTGGAACATCCAATCGACATGTGTCCAACTTTTCAAGAAGAACCCATCGAACAAGTTAATGCAGAAGCTGTCTTTCCTAGAAAATCGTAAAGGAACTATGATCCTTATTCGAACACGTATAATCAGTTATGGATGGATTGTCCTAATCTTAGCTATGAGAATCCACAAGTAAATCAGCCAGCAACTCAAAATCGCCCAAGTTTCCAGCAATATAAGCAGTCATACCCTCCTAAACAACAATCGAGCCAAACTTCCAATTCAGGTATGTCGTTAGAAGATATTGTTAAATCCTTATGCACTAACACTTTGCAATTTCAATAGGAGAAAATAAACAATTCCAACAAGAGGCCAAGGCCAGTATTCAAAGTTTGGATAATCAGATGGGCTAGATGGCAACTGCAATTAGTTAGCTAGAAGTGTAAAGTTCGGGGAAATCATCTTCTCGAACAATAGTGAATCTAAGAGAAAATACAAGCACAATCATCCTGAGAAGTGGTAAAGAGGTTGAGATTCCGGTAAAGGCACGAAAAAGGGAAAAATGTTGTTGCAGACATGAATGTTCCAAATGACAATGATATACCAAAGAATAAGTTTCCAACTCTTTTTTTTATAAACCAGTACACCATTTTCCTAAAGCTTTAACAAAATCTAGGAAATATGAACAAAATAAAGATCTATATGAAACGTTTCTTAGATGCGAGGTAAATATTCCACTATTAGATGATATTAAACAAATACCTCATTATGCTAAATTTTTGAAAAGATTGTGCACAATTAAGAGGAAACAGAAACTTAAAGGATGTGAGAAGGTAAGAGTTGTTGAGTATATCTCTACAATTATTCAAAGAAAACTCCGTGCAAAGTGCAAAGATCCAGGTATGTTTACTATACCTTGTATGATAGGTGACACTAGATTCGACAAGGACATAATAGATTTAGGAGCTTCTATTAATGTCATGTCATATTCTATATATGCTTCGTTGAAACTTAGACCTTTGAATAAAACTGGTGTTGTGATTCAATTGGCTGATAGATCTAATACATATCATAAGGGTGTAGTTGAGGATGTCCTTGTGTAAGTTAATGATTTGGTATTTCCAGCTGATTTCTATGTGCTTGATATGGAAAATGGTAATCAAACCATCCCCATTTTGTTAGGAAAACCATTCTTAAAGACATCCAAAACTAAGATAACTTCTATTAATGTCATGTCATATTCTATATATGCTTCGTTGAAACTTAGACCTTTGAATAAAACTGGTGTTGTGATTCAATTGGCTGATAGATCTAATACCTATCCGAATGATGTAGTTGAGGATGTCCTTATGCAAGTTAATGATTTGGTTTCTCCCACTGATTTCTATGTGCTTGATATGGAAAATAGTGATCAAAATATCCCTATATTTGTTAGGAAGACCATTCTTGAAGACATCAAAAACTAAGATAGATGTTCATAGTGGCACACTTACTATAGAATTTGATGGTCATTATTAAATTTAATATTTATAATGCCATGAAATATCCTGAAGAAGATAATCATGTTTGTTCTATTAATGTGATTGATTATTTAGCACAGGAAGTTTTTGAACTTGAAGGAAAAGATAGATTAGAAGTGTCATTAGTAAGCATCTTGAGAAAGAGAATAAGTATTTAACCTTAAGCACTGAATTGCGCAAAACGGTTGCATTGTTGAATGATTTGCCCCGGTTACAGTAGCCAGGTAATGTTCTTCATATTGCATTACCAGTTTTTAACGAGAGACCTATACCCTCTGTTTTGCAGGCTTCCACTCCAGATTTGAAGCATCTTCTAGCCACCTTAAGTGCATATTCCTTAGAGACAGATGAAGGTTACCAGGGATCATCTCCAGTAAACTTAGTGCATCGTAAGAAGAAAAACTTGTGCATATTAAAGGAATTAGCCCGTCTACATGCATGCATCGTATCTTACTTGAAGAGGGAGTAAAACCTTCCTATCAACCACAAAGAAGATTGAACCCGCCTATGATGGATGTAGTGAAGAAAGAGATCCTCAAACTTCTTGAAGTTGGAGTGATTTATCCTATTTTGGATAGCACTTAGGTTAGCCTGGTTTAAGTCATTCCTAAAAAGACTGGAATAATTGTTGTGAAAAATCAGAATGATGAGTTAGTTCCTACCCGTGCTCAGAATGGGTGGCGGGTTTGTTTAGATTATAGAAACTTAAATGTTGTAACCTACAAGGACCACTTCCCTTTACCTTTTATCGATCAAATGCTTAAAAGGTTAGCTATTCATTCTTACTATTGTTTCCTTGATGGTTATTCAGGTTATTTTCAAATTACAATTGCTTTGGAGGATCAAGAAAAGACAACTTTTACATGCCCATTAGGGACTTTTGCATATCGTCGAATGCATTTTGGACTTTGCAATGCTCCACCACTTTCCTAAGGTGTATGGTTAGTATATTTTTAGATTATATTGAGCATATCATAGAAGTCTTCATGGATTATTTTACAGTTTATGAAGACTCATTTGATAATTGTTTGCATAACCTTGCACCTGTTCTTCAAAGATGCATGAAAACTAACCTTGTGTTAAATTCTGAAAAATGTCACTTTATGGTTGAACAAGGTATAGTTTTGGATTATGTTGTTTCATCTAGGGGGATTGAGGCAGAAAAAGCTAAAATTGATATTATTCAATCATTACCTTATCCTACTTATGTGCGGAAAGTTCGTTCTTTTCTTGGACATTCAGGTTTTTGCCGTAGATTCATCAAAGACTTTTCCAAAATAACACTACCCCTATGCAAGTTGCTACAAAAGGATGTGGCTTTTGAGTTTGATGAGGCGTGTTAAAAGGCACTTGATAAGCTAACAAAGTTGTTGACTTCTACCCTAGTTATCCAACCCCTTGATTGGAACTTTCCTTTTGAGATAATGTGCGATGCAAGTGATTATGCAATGGGCATGATTTGGGTCAAAGGATTGGAAAAGTGTCGCATTCCATTTATTATGCTTCCAGAATTTTGAATGTGCCCAGAGAAATTACTGTACAACTGAAAAAAGAACTTTTATCTGTTGTTTTTGCTTTAGAGAAATTTCAATCTTGTTTGCTTGGTACTAAGGTTATTGTTTACTCTGATCATGCAACTCTTCATTATTTGATGATAAAAAAAGACCAAAAACCAAGATTAATAAGATGGTTACTTCTCTTGAGTGAATTTGATGTGGAGATCAAAGACAAAAGATGAACAGAAAATCACATAGCAGATCATTTGAGTCTTTTAGTTCATGTGGAGGATGGCTTTCATTTGCAGAAAACATTCCCTGATGAGCAATTGCTCTCTGCGAGTACGACATTACCTTGGTATGTGAATATTGTGAATTATTTGGTTACCAATATGTTACCTTCTAGTTTGTCTAGGGCTCAAAGAGATAAGGTCAAGAGTGATGCTAAATACTATGTGTGGGATCAATCCTTCTACTACTACATTTGTTTTTGGAGGTAAATGTTTTATTTTTTGGTGCCTATCACCAAATTTTTTAAGTCATGCAAACATTGTCAAAAGACAAGTAATATATCCCAAATAAATGAGATACCACAAACACCCATACTAATCTATGAAATTTTTTATGTTTGGGGCATCGATTTCATGGAACCGTTCCCTGTATCTTTCAGTTATGTTTACATTTTGTTTGCTGTTGATTATGTTTCAAAATGAGTGGAGCTGAGACCACCAAGACTGATAATTTTAAAGTTGTTTGCAAATTTTATCAAGTATAACATATTCTCCAGGTTTGGAATCCCAAGAGCTCTAATAAGTGATCGAGACACTCACTTTTGCCATCGAACTGTGGAAACTTTGCTGAGAAAGTACCATGTGACCCACAAGGTGTCGCTGCATATCATCCGTAAACTAGCGGTAAAGCAGAAGTGTCAAATCGAGAGATGAAGCCAATCCTTGAAAAGACGGTCATTCCAAGTAGAAAAGATTGAAGTTTGCGCTTAGATGATGCCTTGTGGGAATATATGACTGCATACAAGACGCCCATTGGTCTATCACCTTATTGGTTGGTATTTGGGAAAGCATACCACCTTCCAATTGAGTTAGAACACAAGGCTTATTGGGCTATCAAGAGTTCTAACAAGAAGATGGATGAAAGTGGATAATATAGGAAGTTACAACTACAAGAATTAGAGAAAAATCACAATGATGCCTATGAGAGTGCAAGTAATTAAAATGAAAAGACGAAGACTTTTCATGACAAGATGATCTCTATGAAGGAGTTTAAAGTTGGTCAAAAAGTTCTTTTATACCATTCACGACTTCGTTTGTTTCCGGGTAAATTGCGTTCTCGTTGGATTGGACCATTTTTGTTACTAATGTTTTTCCTCATGGTATAGTTGAAATTTAAAGTTTAGCAACTTCCAAAGTGTTCAAGGTTAATGGCCATAGGCTCAAACCTTTCTATGAAGGTCTCGAGTAGAGAATGTGACAACACTGGACCTTAGGATCCAATTTATATTGGTTATAGAAAGAAGCATTGAGTCGAGCCAATGACAATAAACAAATACGCTTCTTGGGAGGCAACTCAAGGGGAGTTCGTTCTTTTATCTTTTTATTTTTGCATTTATATTGTGATTATGTTTGTCCTTTTCTTTGCAGTTCACCTTACANTTTTTATTTTTGCATTTATATTGTGATTATGTTTGTCCTTTTCTTTGCAGTTCACCTTACATTGAGGACAATGTAAGCTTTAAGTGTGGGAGAGGGGATTTCGATTATGTTTGAGTTGTTTTGATATTAATCTGGGTTTAAATTTTTTTAAAAAAATAAAAATAAATATGAAATTTCGAAAAAAAAAGTGGTGGTTTTCAACGATTTTTGGTTGTGTATGCTATTTGCTAGATTCAATAAAGTTTTTGAAGAACTCATAACATGATTGAATAAATAATCTCCCAACTTAGAGTTAATTAGTCTAGTTATTTTCTTTGAGAATGGTAGTATTTTGTAGACAAAAGCCGGTGAGATTTTAAGCCTTTAGACTGACACATCCATATCAGTCTCACTATTTTCTTTCATGAGTGATATTCTTCCATGGATTGGTTTCTCTAGAACTTGCATTGATTCTCTTCAAGGCCATGTTGATACATGCATGTATGAACATGATTAAGACCATCTTTGTTAAATAAGTTAGCTACCTAAACCAAATAGCCTACCTTTTAATTAATTTTTCCTTTTGTTGAACCCTTTTGAGCTTGATCGCCTTTTCTTTTTTGTAAACCCATGTTTCAAGCTTTAACCCCAAAAAAAATGTCTTTATCCAAGTCATAGAGCTAGTGGAGTATTGTTCATTATTATGATATGTATGAGTGTACAAAAAAAAAATAGAAGAAAAAAAGAAGAAGAAAAGAAGTAATGTAGGAAATGACTTCCAATGTTACAAATTGTCCATGTTTTTAATTCATCCTAAAATTTCAAGAAAGGGATTTATTTATGCGGGATAGGTGCAAATTGAAAGAACTATCAAGTAGAGTGATGGGCTTTACATGTTTTAGATATTTGAGCTTGAGTTAATTCATTTCTCCTCCATTATTTTCGATGGCTTTGAACTACATTCCCAAATATTTCCCAGCTTGACCCTAAGCCCCATTACAACCTTCGAAAAGTCATTATGATTTGTGTTATGCATGTGATCGTATCCATTTGAATTTGAGTGAAACACATACCCTTCAAACACATGAGAGACGAGTGCTTATGTCCACGAGGGCCTACGTGTTTGGTTACTCCATCTTCATATGAAAATGATTGCTAGTTGATTATAAATTGTGTAAGAATGTTTGTTCATGATGTGTTATGTGTTTTAGAGAGTTTAGTTTTTCTATGTTTATAGTGTTACAACCTTGATATTTTTTGGCAAAGTAGTTTTACTTGAGGACAAGTAAAAGTTATGTGTGGGGGAATTTGATGAGAATGTAAAATGCTATATTTTTCATCCATTTATCTTATACTTTCATGATTCATTGATGTCTAAATGTACTCATTATTCTTATACTCATTATTCTTATATTTTAATTTAGGTTGCAATTGGATGAATATGGTGAAATTTAGAATAAACAAGCGAAAAAGGACTAAAATTGAAGAAAATAAAAGTCCAAGGACCAAGATGCAAATATCAAAAAGATGAATTGGAAAGTAAAACAAAGATGTGAAGATGTCGAGGTCAAATTGAGCAAAGAAACGAAGCATTAGAAGAAGAAAAACGAGAAAAAAATCAAGAAACGAGAAAACGAAGTTCGAGGGCCAAAACAAAAAAATATGGAAAAGTCTAGTGCTATGCGGTCGCGAATGGTGCTGCAGGGAATTCCAAGGCTGTACAAAACTCTTCTATGCGACTGCATGCAATTGTACTATGCAGTCGCATAGTACACATCCGAGGTAAAAATTTTAGTTTCTGAATTTGACTCAAACACTTATGGAAACAAATTTCAAAATGCTTTTTACACCCTAAAACCGTTCAGAAAACATACACACACCCCCTATACTCTCTTGTTCTGCGCTAGAACTCTCATGAGTAGCTAGATTTTTGTACTTGATCGAAGGAAATTGAAGCCTCGGAACCAATCCAACTGTGAGATCTAAATTATTTTCATTGTTTAATTCATGTTTTGGGTATTGAATGTTATTCTGCACTTATTTTCATGATTGTTGCATTTAGTTTCTAGGAGGCCTACTAGTTTACTATTTGTTGCAATCTATAGCTAAGTTAGATATCACTCCGTAATTGTTTGATCCATTTAACTTGTAGAGCAACTAAGTTTAATAATTTGCTGCGTTAGAAATTGTTAAATCTTGGGAAGAACGTTTGATTAAATTAAATATAACCGCTTGTGCTTGTGTTATTTAGTTTCATCGATCTCTCTAATTATTAATGATGTTACTAGATTAAATCTATAGCACTTGTCTTAGGTTGCTTAGTAATTAAGTTTAATTGGATCGCTTGTTTTTTAATTAACTACAATTAAGGAGAGATAAGAAAATAATACAAAGTGTGAATTGATATACATTTGTATCTATGATCAGTTGTTAAATTCCAATGGTGGATATGGATTTAGAACAAGATTTGTTCTTTTGATTGCCTTCGATAGTTTAATTTGAGTTGTTCATTAATTAATTTCTTTAAAATGGTTTGCGTATAATGACAAACCCCTCAATCCTTGTTTACACGGTATAAAATTAGACTAATCACTCTTCGTGGGATCGATCCTTTCTTGTTTTTGGAGGTAAATGTTTTATTTTTGGGTGTCCACGACAGCACACTACCATTTGTAGTATAATAAGTTCTTTTATTTGAACTTAAATTTTTCTTGTTTTTACATGGAAAAAGATTCTCAAAAAATGATGCATTTCTCGATTCAATTATGGTTCTCTCATGTATATCTTGAATTTCGAATTTGTGTACAAGGAATCGATATGCACTACTATTATTTGTGTATCCAATAAATATGCAATCAATCATTTTTGGACCAATCTTTACTTGCTTTTTCACTTGCTTTGGTTTAGGGATTTCAACCTTAACCAAACACCCCACATTTCCAAGTGTTGGTTGGAAGGATGATGACCTTTCCATAATTCATATGGAGTCTCTTCCATTTTCTTAAGGGGTATCCTATTAAGAATACTATTTGCCGTTAAAATAGCTTCCCCCCATAAGTTGTGAGGGAACCTCGAACTCAACAACATGATGTTTATCATTTTCTTAAGAGTTCAATTTTTGCGTTTCGCAATACGATTAGATTGAGAAGAGTATGGTACTGTTGTTTGATGAATGATTCCCCATTAAATTGGGGAGAGTATGGTGCTGTTGTTTGATGAATAATTCCATGTTCTGAACAGAATTCTTCAAACGATGCTCTGTATTTACCTCTTCTATCACTATGAATATTCTTTATTCATTTACCAAGTTAAGTTTTAACTTCCACCTTATAATGTTTAAAGGCATTCAACGCCTCGTTTTTACTTCTTAAAAGGAAGACATAACAATACTTTATACAATCATCAATGAAAGTAACAAAGTATTTCTTACTGCCTTTAGTTTGAACATATTTCAAATCACAAATGTTGCTATGTATTAGCTCTAAAGGTGTAGTATTCCTTTGAAACGAGTGGAACGGTGTTTTAGCCAATCTTGCTTCAAACACACACTTGGCATTTATGATTATGATCGATCTGAAACATTGAAATCAAACTTTAATTCATACGTTTGCGCAAATATTTGTAATTCACATGTCCTAATGACTATGCCACAAACAAGACAACTCAAGCATATAAATGAAATTTAAAGTTTTATTCATAATGCTTTGCCTTGGTACAACAGTAGAAACGTTCATTTTGAACATTCCATCACAAATGTATCATTTTCCTACATATATCATTCTTAGTGAATACAAATTTATCGGTTACAAATACAAGCTTAAAGAAATTTTTACTAAGTAGAGATCTGAACACTAGATTCTTCCGTATGTTCGGCACATGTAGGACATTGTTAAGTATGAGTTCTTTGCTGGCTGTCATCTTTAAAGTTACATTTCCTTGTCCTTCAACTTTGGAACTTGTAGAGTTCCCCGTGAAGAGCTGTTCTCCATCCATTTTTTGATAATTTGAAAACATCGCCTTATTTGCACACACATGACGGGTAGCACCAATGTCAACCTACCATTTCCTTGAGTTTCCAACGAGGTTGCACTCGAAAACAATTGCAAATAAATTCATCTCTTACGCCCCTTCAGAAAAGGGTGTCTCTTTCAACCATATGCCATGTGCATTCTTCTTTGGTTTTCGACATTCGTTTGAGCGATGTTCGGCCTTTCTACAGTTGTAGCAGTTCCCTTCAAACTTTTTGGCCTTCTTGGAGTTGTCTCTTCGCGGTGCCTCACCGGAGAACTTTCATTTCTTGTTGACAGCCTTCGAGTTGGTTTCAACAAAGTTTGCTCCAAGTTGGATAATAGGTCTTTTATCAGTTTTCCTATTATCTTCTTCGATCCTCAAGCGGATAATCAATTCTTCCAAGTTTATTTCCTTGCATTTATGTTTGATGTAGTGTTTGAAGTCTCTCCACATAGGAGGGAGCTTTTCGATGATGGCAACAACTTGGAAAGATTTGCTCAATTCCATCTTCTCGGCATGGATGTCATGTAACAAAACTTGAATTCTTGTACTTGACTAATTACCGTTTTGGAATCCACCATCTTGTAGTCCAGAAATTTGCTTACTATGAACTTCTTAGTTCCGACATTCTCGATTTTGTATTTCTTCTCCAAAGAATCACACAGTTCCTCGACCGAGTTCTTCGAACTATACACTCCATATAGTGTGTTGTCCAATCCGTTTAGGATATAATTTTTGCACAAAAAGTCCAAGTACTTCCATGCATCCAAAGCAATAATCGATTCACGATTATTGTCTCCTTCTTATACAATTGGTGCAGTTTCTTTCAGAAGCTTTGCCAAGTTTAGAGTGGTAAGATAGAACAACATTTTTTGTTGATATCTCTTGAAGTCTATGCCTCCAAACTTTTCTAATTTTTCTCCATACGGGATTGCAGTATTTTGAAAGGTCTAGTCAATGATGGAACCAAATTGGTTGAACCATTTTGACTTAATGTAGCCTCAATGGTGGCCATTTCTATTGCACAAACAGAAGTTCAACGTAAATAAATCAAAAGATGAGAAATATCACATGAATGTGTATTCCAAAAGATGAAGAGAAAAGATTAAAAACAACAAAGACGCAAAATCTTGTCTTAAGATTGTTGGCGACGCCAGCTAAATATAAGTGCGGGTGAAAGGGTTGTTGTATATCAAACAAACAAAAAGCAAAGTTTAATCCACATGAGCGTGACTAAACAATATAACATGGTGATTGGAAATATAGTATGAAAACTACAAATAAAAACAAAGGGCAGCCAATAAATAAAGAAGAAGAAGAACAATCTGAAGCAAGTGATTTTCACTATTTCCTTAAAATAAAATTGCTCAGCAAAGGTACTCACGGTTCACGGCACTTGTCTCTCAAGATACAACATATTCAACTTGTGGTAGAAGCACTTCAACCCACAAGTTACGATAAACTTTCGACGGAGTTTCTCTTTACAAAGAAGAAAACAGTTTTGAATGAATTTGAAAGTGATTTGCAAGAGTTTTTATGCAATGCTCAATGCAAATATGGTATAGGATGCCTAATGGACGTCTAAGGGGTCCTATATATAGAGGATGATGGGTTGTCAATGAAGTGCAGTTCCCCAAACTCAGCAACTTTTGCCAAAGATCGTACTATTCACCGTCGTTAGCCCGTCGCTATTGCT
Source organism: Fraxinus sp. D2006-0159 (assembly GCA_903798375.1). Lineage (NCBI taxonomy): Eukaryota > Viridiplantae > Streptophyta > Magnoliopsida > Lamiales > Oleaceae > Fraxinus > Fraxinus sp. D2006-0159. Next base: position 17,335 of record CAIGRQ010042745.1, read on the forward strand.
TCGCTCGAGCGATAAAAGCAGTGACTTCCTCACTAGCCTATCGCTCGAGCGACAGTCCAGAGTCAAGCGAGCGACACACTTAGGCAAAATTTTGACAATTTCCTCTATTTTCTTTCCAACTTTGGACTACAATTTCTCATTCATCTAGAATTGGTTTTGAGATTCCAAACATATCATGACGATCTACTTGACGAGTAGAACAAGTTGATCTATTTACATTTGTAATTTGACCATCTAACCAAATTCGAATATTTGGTCGAAGTTGACACAAAAGTCACTTTTCCGATCTTGGTTTTGACACTTAACCAAATTTTTGATCTTCTAAACCAATTTCCAACATGAACGTATTTTCCTTCTTATGTAGCGTCAAAAGTTGTCTTTTGAGTATCGTTAAGGGGTCGCACTAATTTTTTGCCTGGGATGCAACCAACTCATTTTTTTTTTCATTTAGAACCTCAATATTGGAGCTAAACTTAATTAGTTGTTACCTAATAGCATGATAAATAAAATAAATCAAGAATCTCAAACAGTCTTTAGGTGAAAAGCAATCATGATAGGATTGTGTTTGGCACATCGATAGGCTTATGTATTTGTTCATTTCTCTTGCTGTTACTTTGAAAATTGTTTATTGGCGATACATTATTTTTAAGAACAGATGTGCATGAATCTGTTGCATACTTCGTAGTATTTTATCAAATATTAGCTATACTTAACTAGACATGATTCAAAAGGATTAAAGTATGGAGGTAACATATTTACGTTAAGTGATGAATTGCATCTATTAAGTATAAAAGTCTTAATCAACATATAAAGATTTATGCTACTCATCTTAACATGATTTGACATTGTAAAACGAAACCTGAGACCCTATATGGCATGAGAGACAGCAAGCTTAAATGAGCAATTTAATTCATCTAAAGCTAACGAGCATTTGAATTTCGAAATTGGTATTCTCAAATGAGTCACTATTCTATGAAGACGAGGTAAATTCACATTGCTTACAAAGTAAAAGAATTAACCAACAAATACGGGTTAATACGAGTCACCATCTTATGAGGGCGAAGTAAATCTCACATCATTTAAATGTAAGAATATTAATTAATTTATAAGAATTTGAGACGTTCTTATAAAAAACATTGACGGATAAGAAGAAATTCCAAGATCAAAATAACTTGTTCCTTGTTTTTGTGTAATATAATTTACCTAACAATTCTTTATATAAATGTTTTCACGATTACTTAAGATTTGACTAGTGTATTTGAATATGGTAAAATGCAAAAATATATTTGGAATGTAGTTGAGAATTTCCAGAACTCTGAGTCAACCACAATAGTCAATATTATTAAACA
>CAIGRQ010042795.1:0-15048 GCA_903798375.1 Fraxinus sp. D2006-0159
AATTTAAGGTTGTTTCACATATTATTCATAGACATTGTGTGTGTATATATACAAGTGACCTATACTATATTAGGGTAGAAATTAGGGTAAAAACACTAGATCTTTTTACTAGACTATTTTAGGAAATAGTCTTCTAACACTTTCATTTTTTATTTTCGGAGTGCATCTGTTATCTAGCAGTATTCTCTTCTTATCATTACGCTTCGTTTGAGAAATCTGATCTAACTGGGGGTGAAGGAGACTACTCATTCCTCCGACTAAACCCTTCTCAACAGCTACAATGGCCGGTATCCATAATAAAAAAAGGTATTGGCTCTGTTTATCAGCCAAAAGAAGTATCGGGCTCTGTTCAATACCAGAAAAAAACGTCGACCATCTGTCCGTCAGCACTAGTGGCAATACAATTTTAATCCCAGTGACACACTTCATAGCAGCCCAATCAAGGACCTCAATCACTAATCCATAGGAAGCCATCTTACTTGTCAGATTCCAACTCAATCAGCCTAGTCATCGCAACCCATTTCCCGAGCCCAAATGGTCCACACCAGCCCTTAGCCCAATCAACGCCCATTTTACCCATCACTATCCTACTCAACTAGCCCTATTTGCCCAACCAAATTCCACATCCCATGCTAACCACCAGCCCAATAAGCAAAAACCTGCTCATGAACCTCATGTGCCAATATAGCGAGACACGCATTAGAATACACCCGTCCTTTCCAAAATACAACTTAAGAAATTGTTACATTATAATGTGGTTTACTTGGTGAAAAATGGTTCAGGGCTGGATAATGTTTTGTTTCTGTTTGGGTTCGGTGTTATTGTAGATCATAAAACAGAAGCAGCGTGAGGGGTAGTGGGAGAGGTGCATTCATTAATGATTTACTGCATAACCGCATTTGATACATGACCTTTATGATGCTGCAGAACATTTTTATCAGTTTAAGCGACTAAAATGAGTTGCTAGTGGTCCATTCTATACAATAATATCCAAGTTGGACATGTGTGATATCTATGCACCAACTTGAGGGGGAGAGTTGAAATATATATATTATTAGTCTTGGTTACCAACTTGTAGTCTTTGTAATTGTTAGGGACTTAGATGCAATTTCCTTTCCAATCCTTGTATATAACGACTAAAATGAGTTGCTAGTGGTCCATTCTATACAATAATATCCAAGTTGGACATGTGTGATATCTATGCACCAACTTGAGGGGGAGAGTTGAAATACATATATTGTTACCTACTTGTACTCATTGTTAGTGTTAGGGACTAAAGTGCAATTTTTCTTTTTCACCTTGTATATATTTTTGTATCCTTTCCATCTATCAAATATGAAAGAATTTCTCTTCCCAAATCAACTAAATGTTTACTTAGTAAAGGACTTTATTGAGTTGTTATGTAGTGCATCCACAACTTATCATTTAATTTGAACTTCTTCTAAATCAGATGTTACTTGTAACTAGTTTTTACAAGAACTCAATTTATTGTTTCTATTATCTCTTAGGACCATATTTAACTGGTAGTTTCTGTAGTGTAAAATCTTCTCATGCTGACTCTTTGATTTCAAGATTCTAATTATTGGGAGCACAATGCAGGCAAAGCTATTGAATGCTGAAGTGGAGGAATCTAAAGTTGTTAGGAAAGAAGCAAGAAACGCATTATTGGAACTCAGTAGAGATGAGTACAATAGGATACTTGTCATGGAGGAAGGTCTTGTTCTGGTTCCTTTGGTCGGTGCTGATGCCTACAAGTCTTTTAGACCAGCTTTGTATTCATGGCCTACTTTGCCTGATGGTACAAAGATTGAACTGGGTTCAAAAGGTCCTTCTAGATATGGTGCTTCAGAACTACTACTTGGATTAAATATTCAAGATAGGAATTTAGATTTGGAGGAGGCAAAGATGAATGCGGTAGTCGGAAGAACTCAACAACAGTTCCTTGCCCGCATTGGCGCAATAGAAATGGAAGATGGTAATAAACCTAACAGTGAAGAAGGGACCTCAAGTCAGAGGTTTACTCTTTTGCCTTGGATGGATGCTATTGCTCGATTGGTTTTGATTCTTGGACTTGAAGACGAGTCGGCTATTACTAGAGCTGCACAATCAATTGCAGATGCATCCTTCAACGAACGTATGCGGTTCTCATTTATGGTAGCTGGTGCTATCAAGCATCTTATTCGGTTAATTAATCATCCCAGTAGCACCGTTAGATCGTCTGTAATTCTGGCTTTGTACAGGCTATCCATCAGGTATTATTGTGATCTTATGCATGAGATAAAGTAGTGTGCTGAGACAAGTTTTTTAATGAGAATCAGGACTTCAAAAGGCAGTTGAAGCAAATAATTTTTTTTAGATGGCCTTTGTAAGATTAATTTGCCTGTTCAATGGTTGATCTTCGCTCACCTGCTCAGATTGGTGAAAGAAGACCTTAACCTTTTTTGGGTTTGAGGGCGGGCAAAAACATGGTCCTCAAATTTAAGAGATGATCTTTTTTCTGTTCTGGTAGCAAATAATCTTTCTCCATTATGGTTGTCTACCATGCACAGAGGGGGTGTAAAAAGTTGATGTAAGCGGATGAAATGTTAGAAACGAAATGCAAATTTGAGGAACCCAGCCCTCTAGAGTTTTCACATCTTGGCCTTGTTTGACCCGCATTATTATCTCATCAAAAACTATGACCGTTATCCATCACATATCAACATTTAAATTCAAATTTTCTATCTCTTGTGTAGGCCCAATAACGGCTATATTTTTCATTCTCATTCTACAATAATTTGGCAATTTTTCTGCCATTGCTGGAATTTTGTTTGGAATTGTACTTTTGCACATTTACATCCTGCTGTGGAAGGCCATATATCTGATGTTTTTCTGTCTGTTACATCCATTAATTTGCTCACCTTATTTTTTGTTGAATCAGAATGCATGTGCAGATTATGCCGTTGTTTGGTATGGGTTAAAATTCTAAGTCAAAGTCAGCAATTAATTTGAACCACATATTTAATGGGACCCCTTACTTTTCAACCGCACATTCCATCAACATCTATCAAAATCTACTAAAAATCTGATTTTATTCTCCTCCAAACAGGGGCTATATTTCATTGTTGCTAATAAATTGAGAGTACTGTTATCATGTATGGTGCCTACAGCTGAATTTTATTGATTAATTAGTATCTTAGTCTACAACCAGAAATGCTTGCATTTGTCATTTCTCTTGTCAAGATGTGTCACTTTATATTCATGTTTAAGAGTCCCCAAACTTATATGAAAAATCTTTGAAAATTTTCCCAAATTTGATTAAGCTTAATCAACCACTGACATTGCGTAAATGCAGCGATGGTATTTGCCTGAAAATTGAAGCGGAAGGTGTTTTGCACCCTCTAGTTTATTTGCTGAAGCAGTCAGAATCAGCAACCTCGCAGGGCTTGATGGAAATGGTAGTGCTGTTGGTTTGTTTTATCTGAAGTTTTACAATGAACATAATTTTTAATTTTCTAAGCTGCAATGAGAAACATTTTGTGTTGAACTGCAGATTGTGAACATTCTAAGCCGGATTTTAGACCCTAACAAAGAAATGAAATCAAAGGTCTGTAGCCACTGGTCAACAGTGATTAGGGGAATCTCAACATTTCCTTCTTTCTCAACATTTTCTGACTATTTATGTTTTTCAGTTCTATGATGGACCAGTAAATGGTTCAGAAAAGGGAATGGATGCTACTCCAATTCCAACATCTGATGGCAATGAGACAATTGCATGGGAATCATCTTCCAGGTTCTTACTCATTTGATCTAATGTAGAATGTCTCTAAAACATATGGTGTTAAATCTTCATGACAGTTCATTGGCTTAAACATAGAATTTTTTTGATATTGTAACATGGAAGCATTGGCTGCTAGATGTCTTCTGACGTAGACTTCTTTACTCGTATTAGTGTATTGTGTATTAATTTGCAGCCTATACGTGCCGGAAAAATGACTTCAATTTCTACAATTAACATTTCTGTTTTTGTTGGATATACTTAGGGTGTGTTTGACACCCATTTTTTGAAGATAAAATTTTTTAGAATAGTGATTGATGGGAGAAAGTGTGGTGGAAAAGTTATAAAAAAGTTTTAGATTTGTGTGTAATATTATTTTATTGGAAGAATATGTGGTTGAAATGAAGTAAGAGAAAAAAATAAGAATGAGAATGGGATAGAGAATGGGTGCCAAACATGGGCTTGGTTCACTGAGTTTTATTTTAGGCTATATTTGGGTTAGTTTTCCAAAATTGTTTCTATTGTGTTTTAATTATTGCCTCTGTTGAAAATCTGAAACATTTTGCAACTAACCTTGTGCATTCAAACTAGTAAATAACTCCGAAGACCTCCAGAGATATTTTATTTATCACTTTCATCATATTCGAAGTTTTCAGCTGTAAAGATTTGAATTAATTTTTTTTTGGCTCTTTAAAGATCACGTCTGTGTGCTTTTTTTGGCTAAATGCGGCCATCTGGTTCACCACTACTACCAAAAAGTCTCATGCTTACATTACTCCTACTGATGGTTTGATTATCTTGGACCACGAAGACCCGAGTCCTGCTTCTGGTTTCCATTAACATTATCATATTGATGAGAAATCTTCTCGTGCTCTGCCATAAGAACTTGGGAGTACTTAAAATTGAATTGTCTATCTCAATGGAAATGACATCTTACAACTAAATACAAAACCAATAACTTGAGGGCATTATATGATATCCATACATAAGCTACCCAGTTATGCATATTACCAGTATACGAGGTACCAAAAAGGTCTATTACAATTTTTCAAGTACTTGGATAACAAATGGTACCTTACTTTCCAGCGTAAAAGTTGTACGAAGTTAACCACATGGTGGGTTAAATTAATTGATTGCATATGAAATTGCATTCTAGTTGCCACTGCATTTGTATCTTCCTACTCTGTCACTGTTAAACTGAATTTGTACTTTTATTTGCTCGAAACATGCACATATCATTTTGCCTAGCCCCTGTTTGTGCTTCATTAAAATGTATTTTGAGGAAGAATGTGTTTTGGAATAGTGATTTTTTGGAGAATCTATGGTTAAAAATAAGGAAATGTTTTGGGTGTACGTGTAATATTATTTTATTGAAGATGTGTGGTTGAAAAGAAGAAATAGAAAAATGCATTAAAATTAAATGGAACCCTCGTTTCTAAAGAGACACTTGAGAGTTATCATGCATATTTTTATCGTTGAAGACAAGATTTAAATAAATACGTGCAGCCCCTATCTAATAGTTTAAGCTTTTAGGTGAGATGGTCATGCAAAAGTATGTGTGTAAAAGTCTCACCTCCACCCATTCAGAAAATTATGCTCATGCCAGGTCTTTGAAGAGTGATGCCGGTCTGCATGTGAAGTGGCATGTTCAAGACAAATTTAAATGAATACATGTGATAAGATGGTTGGATGTCATGACCATGTTTGCATTTTAACTAATTATCAACATCTTTAGCCCTAGCCAACTTTGGTATACATACATGGCAGTAGCAGATTCTTGTTCTCTCTCTCAAGGAAATATATGCTTTCTTCTGTGACTTGATTGTCAATGCAATTGACTGTTTTATAATTAGGCTTCCATTATTTACCCAAAATAATTAGAAGTCGTACTAATACTCTACTTTGGCAGCACTAATGGGAGAGAGCTTGTGGAGCCCACTGTTCTTAGTCGCTTCGTGGATATCTTGAAGAATTCAGACCTAGATTTACAAAGAAAAGTTGCTTCCATCCTTGAGTTCATTTCAGTGAGTGAGTCTTGCGTGGAACAGATCATCTCGGCTGACATAGAATCTGGTCTAGAAGCCGTTTTTCAACTAAAACCTTTGACAGGTAAGAGAGTTACTTTCAAAATAATTAACTTTTCTTTGGTAAGAAAAGTAATGTGTGCTTGGACGCAAGAAGTTTCTTGAAAGTAACATTTACTTTTAAGTGTAACCAGACGTGCTTACTTAGTTTGAATTGATATTATCAGAAAAAGGACATGGTATTGATGATGACAAGCCAGAACTGCAAGCACTGGAACTTGAAGAAGCCGGCCAAGCAGTATCTGCAGCATCGCGATTACTTGCAAGGTTGCTCGATTATGATCTCTTTCGTCGAACTATTAATCCTCTCCACTTCACCAAATTGCTTCGTGCCGCCCTCATGTCCAGCATTCCTCTTCACAACAAAGACTGGGTTGCTGCGTGCCTAGTTAAATTAAGCTCTTTGTCAGGTCCCAATCTCGACCTTGAGAATCCAGTAAACATTGAAGTAACCCTATATGAAACAATCCCAAGGTTGATAGAACAAATTAAGAGCTCGTACTCTACCGAGGTTCAAGAAGCTGCTGTTTTAGAACTCAACCGAATAATATCTGAAGGGTTGGTGGATTCGACCCAAGCTGTTGCAGCCGAGGGGGCAATATTTCCACTGGTGAAACTGCTCGAATCCGGGACCGAAAGAGCTGTTGAAGCTGGCTTAACTATACTGTATAATTTAAGCATGAACAGTGAAAATCATGCAGCCATTATTTCTGCAGGTGCAGTTCCTGTGTTGAGAAGAATCGTTCTTTCAGAAAGGTCAAACTGGATGCGTGCTCTTCGTTTGCTCAGAACTTTACCTACATGATTGTAATTCAAGGATGACACAATAATGCAAGTTATCGATTTGCAGCATTTTTAGGCTGAATGTATTTCGAAATAAGCATTTTTGTTTTAATTTATGGATTTATAAATCTGAATCTTCTTTAATAAATTTGTATTTTGTTAATACTTAAATTATATATGTATACATAATATATGTAATTAAGTAAAATTTTTGAATCATTTATTACTTAAAAAAAAAAATAGGATAGAAATTCATGCATATTTGTGTATGACTAGATTATAGGATATCATGACTCATGGAAATTCTTTATGGTATCTAATAATGTCCAAAACCGACATTATTCGAAACTTTTTCCCAACATTCTAAATGGGCATGTGTATGACAAGATTATAGAGAAAGGTACCTTCGTGTAACGTGACATACCTTACAAGGTATTAACAAACTCCCGTAATAGTATTATATTTTTCCAATCGTCTCGTATTATTTTAACATAGATCAAGGATAATTATATTCAGACCTTATTCTTAATTGCAATTTGCAACGAATGTTCCTAACTTTTGTTTATTTTTACACTTATATCCTAACTTGTTTCGTCAAACTCTTATCATCAACCTTGTATTAATTTGCACACATTGTTTAAGTCGATGGTTTCTCACCAAGAAATTTGTTAGAAAAACTTAAAAAGAATTGTCTTGTATCTTTAAATAAGCAAATATAACAATTTGACAATATATTTGCTCTTCATTTCAATGTATGTTAGTTAAATATTTGGATAGAAATCGTTATCAAATACATGATATACTAATTAATTGAATGTTTAAGATATAGCAAAAAAAGTTGAGTAAAAATGAGAAAGTACTGAGAACCTTCAGTGTAATTAAAATGCAATATAAAAAATAAAAAATGGGGTACGAATATATTTATCCATAGATCAATTGTATGATATATACACATGTATTCATCATTTAAAGAATCTCTCTCTATAGTTATTTATAACAATATAAGTAAGGTCCTTTGCATATTTTTGTTTCAGTTATATATAGTTTATTTACTAACATAATAAAATAAGAGTAACGTTATTCATAATGAAGATTATCGATAATGGTGTTACGTCACGTATATACATGCATTAACTATAGGTAGTCGTCTTACATAGTATATATGACAAACGACACGTGTATGTCGCCACGTAGAACGACCACTGATAGTTTTCACTATGAATAACATTATTCATAAAATAATAATTGCTGACTAAGAATTATTATTAAAATATACAAAAATCTGCTTTTTTATCAAAATCGAACTGAAGGTAAATCTTGTTTATTGTTTTATTTCTTTTTAATGAAGAAAAAACATTAAATAAAGCTTTTGTCGAAAAACAATGATGACGACTAGCATCGTCATCAACGGCAAACGGCGCCAAGATTACCCAACCATAGGAACCAAAGCCCTTTTACGTAGGACTGGACAAAATTTCCGAACCGAAACGGACCGGATTGAACCGAACCGAACCCGAAATGAACCGAGCGGTTCTCATAAGTTAAATATCCGAATTGAGAACCGATGGATTTAGGTCGGTTTTCGGTTCTAGACCAAGAACCCAAGAATCAAATCTAAATAATTTTTAAAATTTTTAATATTGAATTAATTAAATTTTTTTAAACAAATTAGCAAATAAATCCAGCCAAATTAGTTTTTTTTGTAACTTTGATATGGATCACCGAGTTTTAATATTAGTATTTACTTTTTGGTATTTGTATTCATCGAAATAATCTTATTGGACATCTTGTTATTTATATGTGTTTAAATTGGACTACGTTAATTTGTAAAAATTACGAATGAAAATGTCATTAATTGTATTTATGTAGNATGCATTAAATTAATGTTATTCGACGCTAGTTATTTATATATTTTTGAATTGAGCTACGCTAATTTGTAAAAGTTACGAATGAAATGTCATTAGTTGTATTTATGTAGTGTTGCTGTAAATATTAAAAAATTTAATTATAGTAGGGAACCGAACAGAACCGAAAGGAACCGAACCCGAACGGTTCCATAATCATATTTGGACCCGACAGTTCCATTTATTAAATACCCGAAAGTTTTGGATCGATTTGGTTATGTGTTCTGTTCTCTTCAAAACCGACACATGTTCAGCCCTACTTTTACGGGAAAAAGAAAAAAATTTCAAGGGGTCCTTCAACTGTTAGGTTTGTTTTATTTCAGTAGCTCCATTTTTATATAACTCGATCCAATTTGCATTTTAGTTTCAATTTGAGCTTTGTTTCAGTCTACAGTCTAAAACCAACTTTACGCTAAATCAACATTCATTCGGCAAACGCTTTGAAATAATATTTTTATAAAGGTTGGCAAATTAAGCTCATGCTTGAATTTGATAAAAATAAAATTTTTAGTATATTTTAATAAAAATTAATGCAATTTTTTATTTAAAACTTGATAAAAATTATAAATTCAATAAAATGTATTGTTAAAATTTAGTTTGATGAAAAATGAGTTTTAATAAACGGAACATCAACGAGTGTCAACTTGTGCATTTGATCAGCCATACAAGAATTGTTGTTACTCGAATTCAACGTGGATTTAATTTGACTACGACCTTTTTTAGCACAAAATTTTCAAACTTTGAAAAATTGTAAATTATAATTTTTTTTTAGTTGAATAAGATAAAATGAAGTTGTGTGATTAATATGAAAGAAACTTGAAAGCCAAGAGACATCTTATGAAAAATTTGCAGAAATAAAAAAATGAAAAACAGAGGGAAAATCCGTATTTCCATTTTCGAGTAACAATAAAAACAGCCCATTTGTTTCTCTCTCTCTTGCAGGAAACACGTAGAAAATACAATTTGTAAGAGAAATCAGTAGAAAATAAAAAAGAAGAGAAGAAAAAGAAGGCGATCTGAAAGGAGGAAGAGGCAAATGGGCACTATTCAGACATGGAGAAAAGCATACGGTGCTCTAAAAGATCACACCAAAGTCGGACTTGCCCATGTTAATTCCGATTTCAAGGTCTCTCTCTCTTTCTCTATCTCTATATGTGTGTGTGTGTGTATTACGTGTATGGTTGAATTTGATTAATTACACAGAAAGAAATTGGGAATAAAAATTTGATGATTGGATTTATGGGTTTTTCTATTTTCTTTGGATGGCTTAAAATAGGATGTGGATGTGGCGATCGTAAAGGCTACAAATCATGTAGAAGTTCCACCAAAAGATAGACACCTCAGAAGTGAGTTTTTCTTTTTATATTGTAATTTATAGTATTAGATCCATAATTTGGAGTTTTATGGGTTTTCTATATTTCAGGGGAGAGTTTTATTTTTATATTTTTGGCCGGACGTAAAGAAGAATAGTAGTTTTTCAAGGGTGTGCATTTTGGACTTGGTTTTCAGTTTGTTTTAAGAAAAGATGAGAAAAAATATTCTTGGAATTTTTGTTTCCTGGGAAATTATGTGATTTTATAACTCGTATTCTCCAATTTTTAGATAAACCTTGGAATTTCGGGCTTAGGGTCTAATAAATTCTAGAAAAAATATCATTCTTAACTTGCATTCATATATGCACTACCTAAAATAAGTTTACTTATGGGGTTTCTTTTTTCTTTTTAAGAGAAATTAGGAGTCTTTTTACTTGGGAATTCATGTTCGTTTAGCCAGAATGAGTGACTTTGACACTGTACTGTTTTTTTTCTGTTGCTTCTTGCAGAAATTTTGGCTTCCACATCAGCGGTTCGGCCTCGGGCTGATGTTGCATACTGCATACATGCACTTGCAAGACGATTGGCAAAGACACATAACTGGACGGTATCGATTCTGATATAACGGGGCTTGAGTTTCAGTATTGCATTATGTACTTGTTTCCGGCCTTTTCGGTGTGATTTTGTTAGTGTTAATTTGGCTATGGAAGTGATTTGAGTGTGATTTGTCTATGAGAATTTTTTTGACGATTTGAAAATTGGAGTTGCACTCTTTCTTTCATGCAGTGAACCAGCGAAGTTCACTTTCCTGACTTATCAGTGATTGTTATCAACTTGATGTTGCGTTTTATTTTTAAATTCTTGTCAAATCTTTTGTGTGTCTAACAGTTTGTCAAAACACCGCACTGATTATAACCGAAACTTCATCTGGAAGAACTTTCAATAAATGTTCATGTGAACCAGTAAATGATCTAGAGCTATAAATACATCATTTACGTTTTAATTGGTGCTTTACCTTCCGGAGATCTGGTAATGAAGAGTAATTTGGACCACTGTCATTTTATTAGTTCATTGACCGTAAAGCTTATGATTATAGTGTTAGCGTGTTGTATTTAGGATACATGTTTGTTTGAATATCTCTTCTGTATGGGCCTATTTTTCTTTTTCAGTATAAATGGTTTTATTCTTTGTTGGTCTTGTCACTTGGAATGGTTTTTAGTTTGGCAATGTTTTAATGGAATCAATTAATGCGGAAATCTATAGGGTTGAACTATGGCCTCAACAACAATCTAAGCTTAATTTCAATGAACTCGAGGTGTCGTTCATGAATCTTTTTCTGCCTCTCCATCAAATTTAATGCTAAACTGAAATGTCCAACGAAATAGAATATTTTGCAACAAACGCCATATTATGTTAATGCTGGTATACTTATTCTTCTTTCTAACATGTATTGCTACAACACATCACTCTTGTGAATGAAAGCCTCATTAGGTCTATAAAAATATACTCGTCTTTATAACTATTTATTATTTTATCCATTATAACATGACCACCACGTATGCATTTTAACATCATCATTAGTAGGATTTAAATCGTTAAGTATAGGTGGTATAATAACCATCAGGAAAACTTTTTAACTCAAGAAGTATCTTCTTATTACTTCTCCATTTTGTACATCTCAATATCACTTAAAACGTTATGTCATTTTCAAGCCAGCCAGCCTTAATTATGACCATGTCTAAATACATAGATAGTCAGTTTTGGTGCGTCAAGATCTTTCCTTGGTGATTCGAACTGTCGTTTTTGTCTTAGTCCCACTTACGTGAAACATTTAGATTTCAAAAGTGTTCTTCCAATGTTGTAGCATACACCTTTGCCACCTTTTTGGCGTCTTCAACTAAAACTATATCATTAGCAATTAACACGTGCCAATGGAACTCATCTTGGATGTCTTATAAGTTCATCCATGACTAATACAAAAAGATGAAGATTTAGAGCATAATCTTGATACAGGCTTACACTAATAAAACATGCTATATTTACTCCTGTTGGATACCACCTTCACAACTTTTCTGTTATGCATATCTTTATAATTTATATGAAAAAAACCCCATTGTCCTCTACCACCCAGAATAAAACTGTGGGATTCCTTGGTCAATGCAAAACTTGCAGAGTGATTGATAACCTCTGGGAAAAATGTATGTCCATAGGTTGTCTAAGAAACTAATGGTTGAATGCTTCTTGCTTTAGGATGAGTATATGGTGGAAGATACTCACTTATTTTTGATAGGAAACTCGAGACACAGAGACAATTGTAGTGTCTTCTAGGCCTTGTTACCTATTGAACCTGACTCTTTTTTGTTCTTCTGAATAATAAAATATTCACTCTAGTGAGTCATTGTTATTAGCAGCTTGAGGCTTTTTTATTGGAAATTGTAGCTTTTAGTCAATAGATCGAAATTCCTGCAGTAGATGTTGAGATTAAATGCTTAATGTTTTTTATTGCTACTTTCGGAGATCTCATCAACATTTTTGGAGATGGAAAAGCCTTGGGAATTTTTTGGCTATGAGTGTTTGGCAAAAACAAATTTTCATCAACTCATCTTAGTGAATTATTAGATTGAGATTATCATTATAATTTTCAGCTTGAGGCTTTTATCATTGCAAATTGTATTTTATTGTCAATCTTGAGTCTTGACCTAAATACTTCGAAGTTTTTACTTTCAGATTTCTCGTTTACATTTTCAGATTATGGAAAAGCCTTTGAATTTTTTGGAAGTATTTGCAAAGACATTTTTCAGCTACTCAACAGTCCAGAGACATTTTGCATCATGTTTTCTATTGTTTACTCAACTTTTAAAATGGGGAATGCATCCCCATAAGAGAAGATCATGCTGCAGCATAAGATAATCTTCTTCCCAATAGTTTGACCTTGTCTGGGGCGATACAAAGTGTTGAGCACATGAAATCTTTCTACATGATTAACCTCTGGAGGAAGCAGCGTTAGGAATGTCCCTCTAGATTAGCCTAGAGTCACATTGAGTTAGATTGGGTAAATTTATCTTTAGTAACCACCTTTCCCATGGTGGACTGGTTACCTTCTTTGTTTTGTAGCTGAAGGACTCAGTCAATACAGACTTGCTTTTCTCATCGAATAAATACAGGAAAGAATTTTTCCCCTCATCCTATTCTTTTATTTTCGCTTAAGCTGGCATATACGGAACGGAATCTATCCAAACCCAACGGTGATTGCTCCCTTCATTCGCCCTGCTCTTCTAGCCTTCAATCCCCTCTATTTTCTGGAGTATCCATCCAATTTTAAGATTCCACAAGTGAAGTAAAAGTTATTTATTTTTATTTCACATCTGTGGGTTGAAAGAAAATCAAGGAATAAATTCATTACTCTTAGTTATTTTAGTGATTTCTGAATATCGCATGTTTGGTGTTATTCTTCTCCATTTAGACATGAAGTTTGGTTTTTCCAAGGTTTTGAATAAATTCTTTCTGGATCTGTAGTGCTGGTATCTGATTGAGTCACATGGGAGTTTCTATGCACGTTGCCAAGATCAAAGGGAAGACTTTTATCATATATTCTAAGCGTATGTGCTGTTTGTACATGCGAGTCATATTATTATGGGATTAATTGTTTTCACAGCATGGACTAGAGTAAATTCAGTTTAGCCTATATGATCACATTTTTATGTATAGTTTCCTTGTGCTTTTCCCAACAGGTTGCATTGAAGACACTGATAGTTATTCATAGAACATTGAGAGAAGGTGATCCCACATTTAGGGAGGAACTTTTGAATTTCCAGCAGAGAGGACGCATCCTTCAATTGTCCAATTTTAAGGATGATTCAAGTCCCATTGGTGAATGCCAATGCCCTGTTTTTCTGATTTTTATGTTCTTGTCTTTTATCCCTGCCCCAGAACTCAAGACTAATGTATGCCTGCTTTCTTTTGCCAGCTTGGGACTACTCTGCCTGGGTACGGACATATGCATTCTTCTTGGAAGAAAGACTCGAACGCTTTAGGATACTAAAATATGACATTGAAGCCGAGCGTCTTCCAGGATCTGCTCAAGGCCAAGAGAAGGTTGTATCATTTTCTGAATCTCATGAACATGGTCCCTTTTCAGTGAATAATGATCTGTGTAAATTTTTGCTCTACAATCTTATTTGTGGAGCATGATGTTCATTCTGCATGAAATGTCTTAAAGTGTCTCNGATCTGTGTAAATTTTTGCTCTACAATCTTATTTGTGGAGCATGATGTTCATTCTGCATGAAATGTCTTAAAGTGTCTTATCTACTTTTCTTTTAGGAATTCTAGAGTAATCATTGCATGATTATGGTTTAATTGAATGCTTTCATCTATTGCATCTGATATATTCAGTAATTATAAGAATAATTTTAATTTCTCGAGGGAATTGCTGGAATGTTCTGAACCTATACTTTGAAACTTGATGGGGTTTGGCTTTATTTGTGAGGCTCCAATAGGAATTCAGTGTTCCTCCTTGATATGGATGCTCAGATGGCTTAGGCCGGTGAATTGTTTTAGTCTCAGAATTTACGGTTCAATCTCATTAGAACCTGGCAATGGCAGAGCACAAAAGAACATTATTTCATGGTTTATTACTTCCTAACTTGATTGAAAATTTTATAGTTTTGTTTCTTGGTTAGCAGGGTTACAGTAGGACTAGAAACTTGGACAGTGAAGAACTTTTGGATCAACTGCCTACTTTGCAGAAACTGCTGTACCGTCTTATTGGATGCCGGGTACTTTCTGATTTTTCATAACTACAATTCTTGGGCACATCCATTTTCCAGTTTATAATTTTATTCCCCAACCTTCCTGTGGTAAACTCTGAAATTCCTTGTTATCAATATAATAGAAAACTGATTATAGTGAACTACTATATGAATTTTCAGCCTGAAGGAGCAGCTGTTGGAAATTATGTGATTCAGTATGCCCTTGCTCTGGTGTGTGATCTATTTCTGTACCTCCAATATAGATTATAGATGTGGTTAGCAAATTCCACAATTTTCACAGGAACAGTGAAAAAAAAAGTAAATATACAGAAATGAGTGCTGTTGTGAATTTAGTATGAGGTTAAGCTGTGAGTAATATAAAGAAAAATCTTATCATCTGTAAACATGGAAAGAAAAGAAAATGGTTGGGAGGGGGAAGATGGATATGACATCAGCA
>CAIGRQ010042819.1:0-10635 GCA_903798375.1 Fraxinus sp. D2006-0159
GAATTTTAAAATGTAAGTTATTGGGTCGATGTTTATTAATGGAAAACAAAATTTCAAAATTTTGCGGGGGCGAGTCAAAATTTTTGTGGGAGCAAAACTGAAAAATACATTAAAAATTAACTAAGAATAATGAACCAGCGGACAATGTTGGGGGCGATCACCCCCTCGATCCCTATCTCCGTCTCTGACTTAGGTCTCAATTTCATTAATATACTAACCTCGAATTTGTTAATATTATCCATTAATTGGTAAACACAACGACAATAAAAATTAATTTCAATGAAACCAAATTTAAAAAAGGGGTGCGACCATGCTATGAGCATGTTGGAGATGGGGGAACATGGGAGGCAACTGCGTGGAGGAAACATGGGAGCAGCTACTTTGGGGTAAGGAAACCAGGCTGACAATGGGGCTGTGGGGTGGGGAAAACCAGGGGGGTCAACCGGGTTGTGAGTTTGGGGAAACTTAGGGCCAGACGGGCTGTGGATTGGGAAAACAGGAGAGCCGACGGGGATGTGGGGTGGTGGAAACGATATTGGAGGTTGGGTACTTAATAAAATGTCGCTTAAGAGTGGACTTTCACATTAAAAAAAAATAAAAAATTGCATCTCGACTTAGTTAATTACCATTAATAGTCGTCATACTAGTATGCACTTAAGTAAAACTCTATTTAATTTTTCATAATTAAATCCATCCTGACTCAATCAAACAAATTGATAATACTTTAACATATTTCTTCATTCAAACATAGGTCAGGCATACACAATTTTTATAGACATTTTCAAAACTCGTAGGAATATATAAGTATGAATTAGCTGAAACAATTAGTTCTAATTTAAAAAAAAAAAAAAGAGTAAACGGCTTATAACGCGTTTGTAAAGCAACTCGACTTCTATTATCTAATAATTTACATCACTTACTTTTGTATTGTAACACTAAATTATTGTTCAATAACTATTACAAATGAAATGAATTAAACTAAACAAAGTTGATAATCGTTTAACTCCTATTTATCATTATGATAATGAAATATCGGAGATGTGGCAATCTATATTGAATAATGAGATTAGATAGTTTAATTTTTATGTGCGAGAGAGGGAGGAGAGAGAAAAAAAATGTGATGAATAATAAGTTATCACATTATCAATATTCGATCATCATGATGATAAATAATATTACCTTAAGTAAAAAAAGTTCATACGTCTATATATTTTTAAAGTTGCATATATTTAGGGATAGTTATTCCCTTTTAAATTATTCTTGGGAAAAAAAATAATAGATTTTATTGTTCATAATTGATTAGATGTCTTCTTTGCATGATCCTCAAATCTTCAATTATTGCTACATTTCAATTAAACGCTTACAATATTATATTTTGAATTGATAGGTCTCTTATCAACTTATTTATTCCTTCCATAAAATTGTTGACAAATAAATTATTTGTAAGTGGTGGTTAATGAATACATCAAATGAACTATAAACAATTTTAAGTGTAATTGCAGTTACTTTTCCAAACCTTTTTTCAGACTTTACCCATGCTTTTCATTTGTACCATCAACAGTCCTAAACTTTTCATTGAGTTGCAGTAGAAGAACAAATTCCATTCATTTAACCGTTAATTAACCAAAACATTTGACTTTGACCAAATATAAAATGTCAAACGCCGATGGGGATGTGGGGTGGTGGAAACAATGTTGGAGGTTGGGTACTTGATAAAATGTCGCTTCAGAGTGGACTTTCCCAACAAAATTCGCACATCGATAAGAGTCGTCATACTAGTACGTACTTAAGTAAATCTCTTTTTAGTTTTTCATAATTAAATCCATCCTGACTCGAACAAACAAATTGATAAGACTAACAAATTTCTTTGTTCAAACATAGGTCAGGCATACACAATTTTTATAGACATTTTCAAAACCCATAGGATTATATAAGTATGAATTAGCTGAAACAATTAGTTCTAATTTTAAAAATACAAAATAAAAAAAGAAAAGAAAAAGGCTTATAAGGCATTTGTAAAGCAACTCAACTTCTATTATCTAAAAATTGTAACACAAGATTTTCTCATAAGTTGAGGCGCAGCGTTGCACATCAAAACTAACTTTGCAGTGGAGTTGAGGGGTGACGATGTGATGCACCTTAGTGGTTTTGCCTGGTCACAGCGCCACTTGTGGATCTAGACTTTTCTCCAACGGATCACTACGGTGATCTGGACTTTTCTCCAGTGTTATGGATCACAGCATCACTTGTGGAGGTTTTTGTGGCGATTTTGCGGCGTTGTGCAGTGGTTTTGTGGTGATTTTTCGACATTTTTTGTTGTGGTTTTTGAGGTGTTAGTAGTGGAGGGTGTGATGTGGTGGTGGCGGCAACGACGACGACGATGAGTTTGTGGATTTTTTGGTGGGGTGGAGGTTAGGTGTGTGAATGGAGATAGGTGGTAGTGTGTTGTAGGCGGTGCAGTGGTGGTATGTAGTGAGCATGGTGGTGGATTTGTGGTGAGGTGTAGATAGCGCCTCTAGCAGCCCAGATAGCGACAGCAGCAGCTTAGATCACGATGGTAATGATATTTTTTTTTTGTTGGATGTGTGTTGGTGGTAGTGGTGGTCTTGTGATTTTAGTGGTGTTTGTGTGGTGGTGATCGTGGTAGTGGTGCGATGGTTGTAGGTGGGTGGTGATGTTGGCTATAGTATTTAAGATTGTGGTTTTGCTGCCAGGAGGTAGTGGTTCTGGTAACTGTGGTTTCGACTGCGACGTTGTTGGGGGCGGTGGTGAGGTGGTGGTCACAAGTGCTAACAGTGGTCACACATAATTTAGTTGATTGTAACTAACAAATTGGTTGGTGTGTGACCAATAAATAATATATGATCAATGAAATAGATAAATTGTGATCAATAAATAACGCGTGATCAAAAAATTTGTTAATTTGTGATAATAAATTGTGACCTAAATACAATTTGTGGTCAATTAATTTGATATTTTGTGACCATGAAATAGACTCATAAAATTTATGATTTATAACCAATAAACAATGTGACTATTAATTTGATAAATTTGTGACCGTAAAATAATTTATGATCTATAAAATTTTTAATTGTAACTAAGAATTTATTTGTAACCAATTAATTTGATAACTTGTGAACAAATTATACAAAATTTTGACCTTATATTTAATTTGTAAAATATATTTTTAATTAATTATTTCAAAAATAAATTTTAATAAATATCTGATTTTTAAAATTTCAAACATTTTACTCCTATCTTAATTTTGAAATGAGTTGTGATTAAACTCTTATTTATGAATTTCTCCCTATCACTAATAGTGCTACATAACATAATGAAGGCCAAAAAGGAAAGTTCAAGCATCAAAAACTCCATAATTACATAAACTTATTGCTGCTTTCACTCCGATGCTAAAATAAAATAAAATCATTGTTCCATAAAATCTTCTTTCTCGATCCGTGTAATCTTGTCAAGGTTTTTATTAATTACAATAAGTATACAAGTAAACCCCAAAGAAATGATTAATATCCTCCACGAAAACAAACAGAACTGGCCATGATAGCAGAAGCTCAGACGAGTACGTTTCTCTATGGCCCATTAATGCTGGGCCAATGTCCTATAAAACTCTCCCCTTCTTGCATGTAGAGACAGCATATTCAACACTTAAAGTCCCCTCACATCAAAAACGTATAATTCAAAATTCTGGAGTAGCTTTTCCTCCCGTTTCTATTCAAAAATTTAAAAGAAAACATTAGCTGCTAACATATGCAGGAGCTGGCAAGAAAGGAAATGGCGCAACTGAGGCGTATGCTACTGGTGGACATGCTCGAGCACCGACCACATCGCATCTATATTTTCTCTGAGGTAAGTTTTCTGAGTTGTCTACACCACTCTCCAAGGAAGGTAGAAGTTCAACACACTCGTGGGACTTCTCCACTGGCATGGACTGCTCACTGTCAGATAGACGATGAACTAGAAGACCAGACATAAATACCGGAAGATAAAGAAGGCTAGCATGGAACATTCTCCTGGCGGTTTTTGCTGTCCGGTTCATATAGAAAGATGCTGCAGTACCACTAATTGCAAGAGCAAGTAGAGTCGACTCAACGCAGAACCACCCAGACGTTATACCCCCTGAGATAGTCATCATTCAGTAAGCAACACTGACATGATTATTCAGTAAAAGATTTATCTTATGCAAAGCAAACTAGCTTGTCTTAAGCTAAGCAGCACTGACATGATTGGTAATCCAAATTCTACAATGATAAATATTATATTATTTCCTCTTTGAAAGAAGATCTTGAAGAATAATAACATCTAAGGAATAAACAGACAGAAAAGAACTAAAGGCAAGCTCCACAAAATAAACACTTCCGGTCAAACCAACCTTCAATCTCATTAAATCCCCCCAAAAAAGACACAGAACTGACATGCCATAACCAAATGGGCTGACATATTCTTTTGCATTTACAAAAAGCAGAGAGGAAATAATTATGATTACTAAACTTGGGATGGAATAAAGGTTAATCAAGATGAATTAACAAATTAGGAGAAGTATAGATGCTGTCTTGTCGAAAAAGAAAAAAAAAAAAAAAGATGGACCAATCCTGGCTAAACTGGGATGACAGGCGCACTAATTATTTTTCTTGGGAAAAAAGACAAAGCAATTGTCCAATCATTGAGATTTAAGGAGGCAGATTTGATTATATACTTGTAATAAACTTAGCATACTACTAACTGAAGGACAGGACTAAAAAGACCAACTAAACAAAAAGAAAAATAAACAAATAAAAATTTTAACATTAACTCACAATTATATGCAAGGTAACCCAAGGGAAGTAGATATAGGCAGTTCCTCAAAGCGACCAAGGCTGTTCTCTGACCAGAAGCATCTGCAAGAGAAAACATTCTGAACCTAAAAGGAAAGAAGATGCAAAAATTAGAGAAGCGTAGACTTGATTGATAGCATTTTACGAAATTGACATAATGTTCATCTGCAGAAAAGTAAATGCTCGACTCTTAAGATGACAAAGGTTATAGTTAAATGTATAACAATACCAACTTCCTTAACCATTCAAATAAAGTAACGTGAATTTTTTATTTCCCTTTGTTAACATCTATCTAAGGAATTCGGTTGCTACTTGCTATGGAAGCTCTAAGCTTTTGCAGAATGTTACTACACGAGCTAGTAAAAAAGGATGGAACAAAAGGTTCTTTAGAACCAATTCAAAATGACAACGGCTCGTTTATTACATTATTCTACCAAGACAGCTGATCTAGTAACTTTCCCATGCCAAATGAGTTGTAGAACGCCATTTAAGTCGAGCACTGTCGTACAATAAACTCTTGTATACTGAAAATAAAAAATAGTTTGACCTCATACCCTCCATCTGCATAATCTTTGCGGCATAAGTATGCAAGGGCCATAAAATGAGGTAATTGCCAAAAATACAGAGCAGCAGGGAGAATCATTCCATTAAGTGAAATCTGGCCGGAAGCTGCAGCCCACCTTGTGATGGAGAAAGAAATTACTGTCAGGCTGGTTGAAGTTAACATATATTGGTGACGAAAATGGGATTTTATGCATAATAGAAATAGCAAAATATATTTTTTGGTTAAAGTACTTTCTAAAGACTACGATTATAGCAACCTAGTGCAGAACTCTATGATGAATAAAGAAGAGACTCAACTAATCATGGTTAAAATCAACTATTAATCTTTTTGGTACCTAGATATGGATGTAATATACCCGATATTACTTGTCAACACTAGTCACATAGGAGAAGGATGAGAGTTCATGTAGAAAAGTTCTATTAGCAGACGATGCTGGAAGAAAAGTGAAAAACAAGTATGAATGTCACTGATAAGTTCATCATAAATGGGGGCAAGTTCAGAAACTAAAGGTTCCTATCTAAGTTCCTTTTCCATGGAGCATTTAGACCAGTCAATGCTGAACTTGGACAGAAAACATACACCAATAAACACTGGGGTAGAAGATGGTATGGGAGGTGGATGGAAAATGTCATGATTTAATCAATTTTATGGATGTAAGGACAAGAAATTTAGGGTAGATGGATGGGGGATAGATGGGAAGTGGTAGGATTTTGGCATCTTGAAGATGCAAAAAAGTAAGATCTTCAGGTTGTGGTACTTCAGCACATTTGGATCTGTTACTTATGAGGCATGGCTCTGGGGGAAGAAGGGTGTTGCAAACTTTTTTGATAGAACTGACTGCAAGCATAGATTGCTGAAAATTAAAAGAATGAGTTTGTGAGTAAGGAAAACCAATGATGATGAAGACTATGGAAGTTAGATATCACGCAGACATCATAGATGGGTTTTGATTGCATCACACAATATTAGACGTATTTCTTTTTTCTTTTTCATTTTTTATCTTGCTACTGCTAACAAAACTAATCAATTCAACTTCAATTTCAATTTGGGATACTACTCAAACTCTCACTCTCAACTTCATCTCCACCTTCTCACCGTCCACAGCCACCACAGCTGCTGAATTCTTTTCCTCGCCCACTGTATAAGTTTCAGCATAACTGACTGGTTTGCTTAAGGTCTAATTGTTGATTTTCATCACTTTTTTAATGTCTTTTTGAAACTTTACTATTTGATTTAAACATGGAATTATTATTTTGATCGATTGGAAGGATGCACCACTTTCTAGGGAGGACTGATGAGGGAGAGCAGATTGTGGAGAATAAGTAGTTAGACAGTGGAATATCTAAATATATATCTATATATATTTCTCTTAGTAAAGGCTGCAAAGCATGATTTTAGAATGGATCTATATATTTTGACCTGATGAAGAGGATAATTTCCAGGAAATTTGAACCATCCAATTCATACAAGGCATATTTTAAAAACTAAGGATGCCACTAATACAGCACAATATCGCAGCTAACAATGAAGAAAGCTAAACCAGTAACGTAATGGGCGAAAAGAAAATGTCAGCAGTTCATCTTTTATTTTTTTTGATAAGTAGCAGTTCATCTTTTATTAAGGATACAAAATACTCGAACTGAAATTGAAGGTTACCAATACGTCAGCCATCAAACAGAAAATTGATGTTCTGGTTTATGAGAGTGTTTGGTGTGGATTAAAATCAGATTTTTAGAAAGATTGTGATAGAAATTTTTGAAATGTGTGGTTGAAAAGATGTGGGACCCATGAAAAATGTGGTTAACATTAATTGTTTGACTTTGACTTAGATTAAAATTAGATTTTAATCCGGCTCAAACCCTAATTTTTTAGATAGAAATTTTTGAAATGTGTGGTTGAAAAGATGTGGAACCCATGAAAGATGTGGTTGATATTGATTGTTTGACTTTGACTTAGATTAAAATCAGATTTTAATCCGACTCAAACTGGCCTATATGTACTCAAAATAAAAGGATCCCATGCGAAAGGAAAATTCCACCAATTGCAAATATAACTGCAATTTTTCAAATCAAGCACGCTCCAGCAAATTTTCATTGGGGAAGAATCTTAATAGGAGAAACATTCAGCATGTTAAAAAAAGAAAATGTGTTTTAAAAGTGGCTAATAGAAATTACCCAAGAAGAGGTGGAATAGCACCAACAATAGCCCCAACCCAAGTATTTACTGGATGTATCTGCTTTAGCGGAGTGTATACAAATGCATAAAGGAAAAGATTCGAAGCTGCAAGGCCAGCTGCCAGCATATTAGCCTGCCAGCTTGGCATAGAGATTGCAACATCAGTCCCTTTCCCTAGGAAAAAAAAGATAATATCATATCCTAATATCAGCTATCAAACAAGTTACTGAGACATATGTAACCTTGCAGGCCAACAATGCAGTGCCAGCAACACCTACAGACGATGCCCAGGTGATTGCATGAGGTACAGTAAGACGTCCTGATGGTAGTGGTCTATGTCTGGTTCGTTTCATCTTGGCATCATTATTTACCTCAAATACCTTAAGCACAGCATTTGGCAAATAAATGGAATAAATATATATAATGCAGTATTTATAAATATACCAGACATAATAAACTGAAAAACAGCTATGCAAGTGTAAACAAAAAATCAAAAGAATAATACTTATAAAGTGATCATATATTGCCGAACAACTAATAGAAATCAAACAATTGCATACATGAATGTTTTTTCTTTTAAAAATTATAGATTTATATGTGACCAACTTTGATGCCACATAGGAGCACTGTTTGTTTTTAACAAACAAATCTTAATTAATACAGCAGAGGATAAAACTATGAGCATCCCACTATGTTTAGTCACTACCTAAGTTTCACTTCAAGCAAGTTAATCAATAAACACCTACTTGCTTGCTTATCGTCTACAAATGCAAAAGAAGGCACCCACTCACCGATACATCTCTTCTTTGAATTGCACATGTCCTTTTTCTCTCTCATTTGGTTACTTTCACGATGAACTAAGACACAATGATATTATGACCACAGGTGATGGTAGACTAGGATGATAAAGTGAACTTAAAAGCACAACGATGATATCTAATGATTCTAGAGACTCAAACGGAGAAATAAGCAAGGGTTGACAAAAGAAAGAAGTCCTCCCTGCCAAGTGAATATATCTTGTTTCCCGTGAGGATTTGTTTCAATTTCTTCCGTATTTAAGGATTTTTCTAAAGGTAAAATTTTTTTTTAACATAATTAATACAGGGGAGAGCAGGGAGACAGCTGTCTCCCCTGTATTAATTCTGTTAAAAAAAATCTGTATGCGTAGCAAAGTTCCGTATTTAAGGTCATGGGTGAGAGAAGCAAAACTTCTTTTTTACTTCCCCTTTTTTATTTTTATTTTTTAATCTGGCGAACAGGTGTTTGAACAAGCTAAAGATACTGTCAACTACGTGAAATTAAGTCACCATAAATATGACAGAAGAACATAAAAGCAAACCTCACTTTCTAATTCCCAAAAACTTATCATATGAAAAGCATCACGGACCTGATTTAAGGAGTTGGCGGAAGCTGCAACCATCATAGTGCCAGCACAGGTACAGCAAAGGCCAAGATAATCAACAGAACTGCTGCTACCAAGGATATATCCAGTGCCAGAAGTAGCAACAACTAGCATGCTGAAAACAATGTAAAAGGATAGATGAGAGTACAAGCATTCGAGACGTAGATCTAACCCAGTTACTGTATAAAAATACTCATAACAAAAAACATGCATATACTGATTGAATCTCCCACGGTAAGTGCCAGAGTAGAGATTATAAGCAAGATTTTTGAAAGAGCTTCTGAAATAACTCAAAAAGAAGCAACCAATAAAATTCAGTATGTCTGGTACAAATATCTGGCAACATAGACCAGGAGTTAATACATTTTGACGGGCCAACATTTTTTCACTTTAGTTCAAATGTATGACTATGAGGTAGAAGATGTACTCCGAAACTAGAGTAAGTATACACGGTTATTTCATCAAGATGCCAAGTTTATGACGAATGTGTACAGACCATTGGAAGTCACTTTACCCCCTCTCTTAGTATCACACCATATGTGCTATTGTGTGATAGTGATCAATTCATTTTGCCCAACAACATCTTATGTTTGAAAAAAATCCAGGCACGTGATAATACTCTTTTGAGATTATATATGAAAACCCCAATTTTGATAATAACAAACACAAAGTATTGCTGATGAATTTTCTCAACTTAGTGCAATTACATGTACTAATGACCAACAAAACTTCAAAAATGTACATCCCTTCTTACTAGCATTCTCTGAAGATAAAATTAAAAATGTTTCAAAATGACGATTAATTGGATGAATTTTTTGAAAGTTTTCTTAACTGGGAATGCGCGAAGATTTTATTAAATGTCATCCAAAATATGGAAGAATCATGCCAAAACTATTTTTGTTCATTTTTCCTATTTTCCATTGGCAAAGTATCTTCAAGATCATAAGGTTTGCGTATGAGCTATTCTTTTCCTTTATTTGGAGGAATCTTAACAAAACCTTGCCCCATTATAATCCAGGTCAAGCTATTAACTCTAATCCTTCTATACAGGCAGGGGCGGACACAGACTTTCAAAATTAGGGGGCACAATCTAACTTTCACAAAGTGATGAAAAAATAAAAAGAGATGTCGCATAACGCGTCAACACGTGCTATAGTGTTGAGGAGTGCTATTTTTCGACATTTATCCGACATGAACCTGCCACCCCTGTACCCCCATAAGAGTATCTATGCTGAAGAGTATGCCTTCCCTAGAGAAATATCTTCCCAAGTCTAAAATGCCTCGACTTTCATCTAGGTAAAACCAATTTCAATTATTTTATGTTCCTAGGATATAATGATCTCAAGCAGTTGACATGTGATGAAGCTTTCAGTCCTCCATTTAAACCTTCCTCCTTCCATCCTTTCAAGCAGTATGTTCTTGAACCATAACTGCTTGCCGGGTTTCGGTTACTCATTTCAACTCGATCCTTTTCGTTTTCACACAAATCTTCATGAAAAAAATCCAAGTCAACTGCCATGTTTCACTTTCCCCTTGACTAACGTTGCAAGTAAATAAATTAATTGAATTGAGACAACCGCCAGAGAATTTGATTTCTCTGTTCTTCTTCTTCTTCTTCTTCTTGGTTCTTCTGTTTGTCGTTGTGTTAGGCTAGCATGGTTTTC
>CAIGRQ010042861.1:0-24069 GCA_903798375.1 Fraxinus sp. D2006-0159
CATCTCGAAGCCACGTTTGCTTTAAATCATCTTTGGGGGAATCCTCAGTCAAATGAGTATCTTTGTTAATACTCCGTAGATAAAGGCGGACAGTCTTGCTCCAATCCAAATAATTCTAGCCGTTAAGTTTATGGTCCGTGATTTTCGACATCACAGGTACCATATCCGACTCAACAATGGATTTCTTTTCATCCATAACTTCAAAGTAGCAATGCAAGAAAACCCAACAAGTCCAATAACCAAAATAATTTAAGCCCAATAAAGCCCAATAGCAGAATTCACAAATTGAGCCTAAATAAATATACTCGACCCAATCCACCAAATATTTCATGCTCAATTAAATTACCCAACAACCCAAATTTATCACAACAAGTATTCCAGGCCCAATATAGTCACAGGAACCAATTCAGTGCCCTAGCAGCCCAAATCAAACACACGAGTTGCACGATCAACTGGATGACAAACGAAATTGAGGTCACAAATCGCCGACGCAATAAGGTCACAAATCGCCGACTGACAGAAACTGAGAGGAACGAACCAGACCCAACAAACCCGCGCCGGAAAAAATGGAGAGAGCTCCCTGCCGACCAGAACCCAGCCCTAGATGTGCCGGAAACGAAGAGCTTAGTTACCGGCGGTACTGAACGACGCAAGAGGCTACCGTAACTGAGCTATTATGGATTCGTCTGAACTCCAACAGTGACGACGAGGTAGAGATTTATTTTCTTGGCTCTGATACCATGTGAATCGGAATGAGGGAATAAAACAATATATTACTTTCTTCTTATTTCACCCTTCATAAAGATAATACAAGTGTGTATATATACACAACTTAGGAAACTATCTTAGGAAAGTATATAATTTAGGAAACCTTAAATTAAGGTAATTATTGTGCTAATTACAGTCTGTAACAGTCAATAAACTATGAATATTTACTACACACCATGTATATATGGTGTATACTTCGCGTATCATACTTAGAAAAATTACAATTCAGTATTTACATACTGCTGTGATATAAATGCAATTTTTTTCCATTGTTGAGGGAGACATGGATGGAATATGTTATTTGTTAACACCAATTTAATAGTAGTATGGAAATAGTAAATTTTGGAATGTAAATGCACCTCACTTTCGGGTAATATTTAAATTCCCTTAAAAAAAATATGCACATCTTAGTCTACGAGCTAGATAATTTTGGGAGTCTTAGGTCTAGCATGTTTTTCTGTGTTTCGTACTATGTGTATTTAATTTGTCATACTCGGTACGTCAATTGACTACCAAAGGGTTCTGGTGATTGTGGGATATTGTTTGAAAATTTAGGCCGCTTTCAGGTCTAGGAGAAGGAGACAAAATGTTAAATTGTTTTTATTCCCTTTTTTCCACTCTGTTTTTGTTGATAACCATACAGCTTTGTGAATTGTCATGGCTGACAGAAGTTCAAGTGAGGCATTTAGTCATGATTTTAGTGAGCCATGCAAAGTTCGATCCAGGATTACTATTTTTGAATTATTGTCTCAAAAAACTACACATGCGAAAGTTCTTTTTGGCTTTCCTTCAGTGTGTATATTCTGATTGTGGATTACTTTTTGCAGGAGTTAAAGTCGAAGGAATTCTACGGCAGTCTGCAGACATTGAGGAAGTAGATCGGAGAGTTCAAGAATATGAACAAGGTTTATTTTTTTATTTATTCAGAAATTACAGTTATTCATGTTGGTTATTACTTTATTCAAATCAATATGGCTGATTGCAATTGTTAAGATAAATACTCGAAGACATCTTTTGTATATATCATTATAAAAGGTTGAAGAATATGATCAAGGTTTTCTCTTTTCCTGGATATGTTGATTATTCTTTTGCTTTATTCAGAAAATTCAATTATTCATGCTGATTTTTACTTTATTCAAATTAACATGACTGATTGCATTGGTTGAGTTATATACTCCTAGACTAAATTATATACCAGTAAATATACATTAGGTGTTTACTTTTTTTTTGTGAATGATGATTTTGCTGCAGTTTATTCTTTATCTATAATTTTGAGTTTTTCTCTAAGAATGATATGTAGAAATCTGATGCTAACCTAGTGAAGTGGGATGTGATGTTTATCAGAAAAGAGGCCTATATGGTTATATAGTATGATTGGCAGAGTTACTTTTTAGACAAGGGTAACTGAGAGGCTATCTGAGGTAGGACAATGTGTTTTCAGTAATTAGGAGCATGCATAGAGATCATTGGCCCGTTTTCAGATGTCAGCGTCTAGTGATTGCCTCGTGACGTGATGCTAGTCGGAGAGGTGTAAATGGTAGCGCCTCTAATTTGGCAACATATATCAGACATCTGTTGTTTTCTCTACATGTTCTTGCATGCATTTTTTTACTCCAATCTATTTCTAATTGAATGACAAAAGTCCATGTTATAAAGTAAATCATCTTCAATTTTCTTACTGAAACTTGCATATTTGACACCGGAATTTGAGTTCCAAGAAGTGGAATTTTATCACTCATATCTGTGCTTTTACCATAGAGTAGTAATAGAGGACTTTGTAGAGTGTGGAATTGCCTATGGAATTCCTGAATTGAAGTATACGTTTCTTGTCTGTCTGTAGTGATTTCTTACTTTTTCTGCTTGTTGATTGACTGTACCTGCCCAAATGAGGTGCATAAATAGATTGTCTGTATTTTTTACTTTTGAGATTCTTGGGCTTTTCTGGTCTTTTTGTTGATTTGGGGATTTCGATGCCTGGGGTTTGCCCCTAAGGCTTTGTCCTGAAAAGCTAGGGAACATACCTTTGAGTTCACTTTATATCACACATCAAGTTCAAAGCCGACATTTTGTCGGGGATTGAGTCTAACACATTTGTTGGTCTGGATTTGGGTTCCCTTTTGGAGGATTGATTTACATCATATGTGACAAGAAAGTCTTATAGCTATCTGTATGATTTTGCTGTGGATTTCTTTTCGTCAATTTATCTTCTCAAACAAGGTAATCAATATGGTGTCTATACTAATATGAAGGCCCCTTAATTGTAGGCAAGACTGAATTTGATCCAGATGAGGATGCTCATGTTATTGGAGACTGTGTTAAGGTTCAATTACCATCTTTCTTACTCAGTTATTCTGGTTTGGCTTTCATTTGAATTAATAATTCAATGGAGTTACCTGTTCTTTCAGCACGTTCTTCGGGAGCTGCCTTCATCTCCCGTTCCTGCATCCTGCTGTACTGCATTGTTGGAATCCTATAGTAAGTTCACATCACTTCATACTCTATAAGTTCCATATCTGAATCCACTCTGCTTGCTTATCTTGTAAATTATTGGCTTAGATTTTTCTGTTTTTAAGTAATGTGAATTTGTTCATTTCCCTGTCATGAAAAGAAATTGATCGGAAGGAAGCACGGGTGAATGCAATGCACTCTGTAATACAGGAGACATTTCCTGAACCCAATAGGCGTCTGTTACAGAGGTACTCCTGGTCCACTACGTTACTGTTTCCATGTTCTCATGCATCAACGTGTGAGTGACACTGTACACATGTCTAGATGATTATTTGGTCCATTTGTCTCCTCTATTTGCATATTGCTATGTCACTATGTGATGCTTTTTGTTTCATTTTGTAATCATTTGCTTTGGTTAGTTGCCAGTGGAATTTTGATAATTAATATTAGACGTGCTTCCAACTCTTAACTAGCAGTAGGTCCTCCAGGCGCAATCTTGTGATGCTTAAATTGTTTCAAATGCTCATTTAAGATTTGGCCAAACAATATTCCAGGGCTTCATGCGATATATTCTTTCTCAGTTGGAAAAATAAATGTTAAAAACCATATAATGTTAATGTTCAATTCTAAATTTATGTCACATGTTCATTCTGTCAAAGGGTTAATGCATCCTCCGGTCTAATGTAAGAAGAAAAGTTGCAGTAGAGTATTTACCATGCAATGGAATTTCAATGCTTAAATGTAGAAGAAATTAATAATGCTCTGCAATCGTGATGTTATGGAATTTTCAACACGAGGTTTTGGTCTTTATGGGACAAGTTGATTTAGTTGGCATTACCTCCAGCCAATGGTTTATTAGAAACAAATAATATGCATTGTTCGTGATTCGATTGTCAGCTACATGTTTAGTTAAAGAAATTAGGCTAGAAGGCACAGAGAGAATAATTACAGGAGAATACTGAGAACCAGAATAGTCTTTGATGTGGGAGGCCTTCAACAAAATTCTCCAATGCTCTTGGTTGAAGCAAACCTTTAAAATTGTTACCCTTTGACCTCTCACAATGTAAGATGTCACCCTCTATTCAGAAATATATTCCCATGACTAGAGTATTCTTGTCCTAGGTGACTACTGAACGAACATTTAAAGTCATTAACTTGGATATCCCCACATATCTGGAAAAAAGGACAATGCCTGACTGTAGGGGCAAAGCTTAAATTTAAATTGCATTCGTAAGTGAACTGGACGTCAATCTCATTTCATTGTTTGGCTGAAAGTGGAACTTGTTTGCTAACATTTTGATTAATGTTTTGGTTTTGTGTTGACGTAGTTCGACCTTTCAGAAATGACTTAAAATGTCAAATCTTTAATGCCAGTCAAATGGGTCTTTCTTACTTAAACTTCGTCAAAATTGTCGTATTTAATATATCATGTTAATGGCAACATTTAACTGTTAACACTTATTATATGCGTGCAAGATCAATGATCTTCTTGATTGTAGAGCGGTTGCATCTGAAATCTGGTGTGAGCACGATTATAAATCTTTGTCATGCAGGCCTCATTTTGCTATCCTCATAAATATCTTTTCTGTATATTGTTTGTAGAATTCTTAAGACGATGCATACTATTTCCTCACACGTTTCTGAGAATCGGATGACTCCATCTGCCGTTGCTGCTTGTATGGCTCCATTGCTCCTGCGGCCTCTTGTAGCTGGTGAATGTGAATTAGAGGATGATTTTGATATGAATGGTGATAATTCTGCTCAGCTTCTTGCTGCTGCAAATGCTGCTAATAATGCCCAAGCAATTATTACAACTCTCTTGGAGGAGTATGACAATATTTTTGATGTAGGTTATCCTTGGTTGTTGATTCTGGAAGTGTTTAGGCTTATTGGGCGATTGATTTATGTTCATGTGTTTTAAGTCACAGTCATTGCCATTTCTGTCACACCTCTCTTTTTGGCTTGGCCCTCTTCTTCTTCTAGCTGTTATATCCTTTAATATCTTCTGCTTTTCTAGTCTCCTCACAGATTACAACTGATGCATAAACTGAATGCCAGTTAGACATGCATTCTTTGGAAAATGTGCATCTCTATTTGGTGTGGTTAGTTAATGCTGTCTTGGAAATATTTTGATCTGTTGCATTTTAGCTGAATCACAGCAACATGATTTATTTCAGCCTCATTGATTTAATTGTTATCTGAATCGAGTTTTTGAATTCTATCTTTAAGTGTATTATGTATGTAATTGTTAATAGTTTTTAGTCCCTATGCAATTTTGTTCGCTGACTGAGAGGTTCGTTTCGTTACCATTGTTTTCTAACCTGCTTCACTATTTACTATGCTTCCTATTCAGAATGATAGTCTGCATAGATGCTCTATATCTGTGGATTCTCGAGCTGAAAACAGCGGGAGTGAAGATACAACTGATGATGAAAATCTAGATATAAAAGATAATGGTTATCATGATGCTGAAAATGAAGTCGATCCTGAAACAGATGATGATTGTGATCGTAGACTCAGTGGAAAGTTAAGTGAAAGTAGTGGATTCATAGCTCACGATCTGTATGACCATAAGGTTGTCTCTCTTTTCCTCATTTTCTTTGTCTGCATGCCTTTTTGGAAGCATCACTCCAAATATATCCTGCACGAGTGTATCTACTCTAGAATAAGAGATTAATTTATGTCCACTCATTTTTATATCAAGTATAATGTAAGAACTTGTATAATAATCCTTTCCCTATTTTCTTTTTCACTTCTTGAAGACAGTAGGCATTTTCATAGCAACTGAAACAATTTTCTAGGCGAACTTTAAATTATGAATGTGCACTTTCAGATCTTAAGGATTAATTTGTTTAGTTGGTAAATAAAAAAATCACTGGTTTTTGCTCAAGTGTGTCAGCTGCTCATGTTGCTCCAAATCAACTGTAACCATATGCCCTTTTCAGCCAATCAATTAATGGCAATTGATTTTGCTTTTTTCTTGTTCCATGATGGTTTGGAATGAAATGCTTCAAAATCATGGATACAAGTATTTCAATATATTTTAGACCCGACTCTTGTTACTTAAAGGTTTGAGCACTCTCTTAAAATTTACCATAGTAGCAATTTGACTTCACATTTTTTTTTATGTTAGGTCAATGGAAATGGTGATTCAGAAATCGGACATCACACGGATAATCATACATTGAGAACAAAAGCAAATCTAATGGGAGACCCAAAACCTCTTGGAAATTCTAACATCTCAGATAATGAGCAACTGGACCATCTGAAGGAGGCTTGTGAAAACATGATGGATTCTTCTACGGAATTACCTGGTAATGAGTCCCAACGATCCGTAGGAGAAATTTTGTCATCTATGGATCAAGAACTACAACTATCTGTTCCTGGACCCGAGTCATTGGTTGAGAAGTCAGCAACCAAATACCCAAATTCCAATCCCAATGTCAAGAGATCAACATTTTGGGGAAGAAAAAATGTGAGTTTCCCGTTGATTTTATTTGTCTTGGCGTGATTATTTTTTTGGCATAACAAATGTTTGAGACTTAAAACAGCAGGAAAAGCTCCCCAAGGAGCGGATTGGTTTTTAGATAGTACTTACCTACGAAGGAAGAAACTTCGCATGAACCACAACAAAGTGACCATAATCAAGAATGAATTGTTGGCGCATACTAATCAAATTGCTCGGAATTTCGCTTAATTGATTTGCATTTCTTACTTGTTTATTTTTAGAACCATTTCCGATTAGTTCGTACATATTGCTCAAGATGGAGGCCACAAACATTGATTCTTTTTACCTTCAGGTTTTTGTTTTCCCTAAATCAAACATTTTCCCCATTGTAATTGATCTTTTCCCATTATGTGCATGTGCAGAAACACATGCAGACACAATTTTTTATAAACTCGTCAAACTTTGTTCGTAACTATAGTTCTTTTCCTTTCACCCTATTCGAGCCTCAATCTGCACCTTCATAGCTTATTTTCTATTGAGCCAGTATGAGATGGTTTAAATTTCTATTTTCATTTATTGGCTGCTCCGGTAAAGTCCTTTCTTAAGAGATTTGAATCCAAATACTATATGCTTTAAGCACAGTCGGGTTATCATAGCTTATTTGAGTTTGTAGAGTGCCAATTCTTTGAATAATAATTGGTTTGTGTTTTGATAAGCGAAATTTTATAGAAATGGCATTGCATTAATGCTATTTGGATTGTAGGTTCACCAAAATGATGGATCATGAAAATTATATATATTTGTAAAATTGATTACAGGAAAACAAGATAATTTACTGATGCAAGATGAAGACTAAGCCCCCGTTTGACACCCATTAATTTTCTATTTTCGATTCTCATTCTCCATCTCAACCACACATTCTCCAAATAAAATAATATTACACACAAATCAAAAACTTTTCATCACTTTTCCACCACAAATTCTCACATCAATCACTATTCCAAAAAAAATTTTCCCCTCAAAATGGGTTTCAAACGGGGGCTAATTTATATTTCAACGTTGGTAACTATCCTTTTCCCTTTCTATTTATCTGATCTAATACTTCTCTTCTTTGCAGGCCCGGAAAACACCTTCAGTGGAATCTATTGATTCTTCTGGGGAGGAAGAGTAAGATATTCTTTTCTTTTATTTTTATGTGGCTGTGGCAAATGTGCCAAGTTTCTGTCTGTCATTAAAACCACGTGATATAAATGAAATTTTACTTGAGCACACTGGAAATCTGCTTCAATTGAGAATATTCTTGTTTCTTTTTAAAACAGGTTTGATATCTAGGATAAGAAGTAGGAGATTGTCTTCATCCTTCCTCTCCTGATTCAAAAAGCCGAAGAATGTTTATTTATTTTTTCAATATTCTTGGTTTAGATGGTCAAAGATCTAAATGTATTGCATGAAGTTGTGAACTTGGGATGCGTTATGATTCTACAAAGTTCTTTAGATTAGTAATATGCTTGGTTTTCTGTTACACAATACTCATTTTTCTAGTCTTCACTGCCATGCTGTTGTCATGCCTTTGGATGTGGAATTTCACCAATCACCATATTCACCTTCTTTGCCTGCTTTATTATTTGAGGTAAAGATGGGAAATTGGAAGGAACACAATATGTCATGATGCTATTGGCAAGACTTGCTACTTACAGATGAATATCAAGTAGATTGAAAGAACTATGTAACGAACTAAGCCTCATTCCCAGTAACGACCTAAGCATTATTCCTAGTAACGTCGAGGTTGGACACGTGAATCCTTTTTCACCACTCCATTTGATCCATTGCCGAAAAATTCAACGAAATCAAGTCATTTGCTACCACATCAGGTCATATTATTTCTGGTCTGTCCCTTCACACTCGTAAACACGATCTTTAGATCTGTCCAAGACGTTCCCTAATCATCTATGCCATCCTTGACTTAGTTGTCCTCAGTGGTTTCGATCTCCACATATTGTATATCCATCCATTTTTATCCATTCGTGCATGCTTGCGCATCCATCTTAAACATCCTCATTTTGTTACGTTCATCGTAACAAAATTCTGTGCTCTGATGACCGTGATACTCAAATACCATAAAACTTAGCTGGTCTTAACCATTTGGATAACTTACCCATTTGACCTTTTAGGTTTCTTTCAATCTCAGGAAATTCCGCAGGAGTTCATGTTGTCAAATCCCTTATTTGCATTGCATCGTCTTCTGATCTTCCTTCCTTATTAACAATTAAATCTAAATACCTACTACTTTATTTGTCTAGGAAGACCCTTGCGTTGAACTTTTTATTTTACTACTTTTTTCTTTGATTGTTTGCTTACAAACAATTCATTAGCATACCAGTTGTCTCCATACTCTCTTTTTGGCAAACCCTGAAGGACTCCTCCATTGAACCTTTTTGTTGTCTTTTGGTTTGCCTTATCACACTAAATTTGATAATTTGTTTGCAGACTTGCCATCCAGAGATTAGAGCTCGCTAAGAATGATTTACGTCACAGGATTGCGAAAGAGGTAAATCTAGCTTTTAGCAACTGCTATTGCGGAGTATCACCGGTGTAATGTTTACTAATACGATATGATTGCTCGTCAATTTTAGGCAAGAGGAAATGCAATTCTGCAAGCTAGCTTGGAGAGAAGGAAGCAAGCTTTGCATGAACGTCGTTTGGCACTTGAACAAGATGTATGTGTCGGTTCTACTAATTCAAATATAACTGTTCTTTTCCAAAAAAAATTCGATAATTAAAGTGAGGTGCTTCTTGTTAGCTATCTAGTTATGATCTAGGGTAAATTACTACCACTTGATTGAGGTGTGGTCAAAGTATGGGGGGTCCTTGACCAACTCTTAATTAAAGACGTCAATAAATACTTTCACTAAATGTCCATAATATTGAATATTTTCTTTTAAGGAACTACTCAATGTAAATGGGCAATTTCACCCTTTGCAGGAGTTGGTTTGGGTCAGTTTCTTTCTTCTTACCCCCTCGCTCCTGAGCGCTATCTCGTGTTCAGGAGGTAGTTAGTTCTGTAAGGTTGCTTGAAAGGATCAAATGATTTTGATACTGATATTCCAATTAGGATTTCAAGTTTAGAACTATGAATCCAATTATATACTTCTTTTTGAGGAAATGAATTAAATTTAGTAAAATTGAAGTAATCTGTTCTATTTTTCATATTCTTAGATAAGGCTTTGTCAGTAATTTTGGTTCAATCGGTCAAGCCTTGTTTGTCTATATTCAGTTTTTATCCAATCAAATTTTATTATCGCTAGCTTGGAGTTAAACATCATTCTTAGCCTCATAGCTCAAATATGAATATTTGTTTTTTTCTTAATAAACAATATATGTGATTTGACTTGAATGAGCTCACAAGGGAAATGTTGCTCTTGTTTGCATTTGTTTCCTCGGCGTCATTTTCTCTAAAATGCTGTGTTGCTGTTTTATAATTATAAGTTCAGTTGAAGTATTATACCTTAAGAAGGGTCTGCACAGTACACAGGCCTGGGCGCCCCGGCTCAGTTTTACACCTCTTGTTAGAGCTCGTTTTGTAGTATTAGAGTGATTATCATCTCCTGTCTCGTCTCATAACTCCGAAATAAGGCTTCTCATTGGACTTCACATGATTAGAGTGATTATCATCTCCTGTCTCGTCTCATGACTTTGAAATGAGGCTTCTCATTGGACTTCACTGAATTGTACAATCATGGCTGACATATTTCCCACCTTGACTACATAACATTCTTGCTGTTTTGTGAGTGTTCTCGGTATCAGGATGATGCAATATTGAACACTTCTACATAACACCTTGACTACATAACATTCTTGCTGTTTTGTGTGTGTTCTTGGTATCAGGATGATACTTCTACATAATGCTTGTAAGCTAATTCTTCTTTGGTACTCTTGAATGAAGATTCCTGCTATTTTTTCCTTTCATTTTGGGTGTGGGCAGCTTGTTTAGTGATCTGTTGTAGTGTCAGAGTGATTACCATCTCGTTTCGTTTCGTAACTTTGAAAATACAATCATGTCCAACATATTTTTTCACCTTGACTAAATAACATCATTTTTTTTCCTCCACTTAATCCTAATTTTTATTGAACTGTTTCATTGTCATATGACTCCTCGAGCGTAATGTTTAATTTCTGTTCTACTTTAACACTTTTCCCTGAGAAAGTTTGCAGTATCATAGACGTTATTTGCTTGCATACACAACCTTATTTTCACTTACCACGGCTGATATTAGTCTAAGACATGACTTTTTTGGCTTCTATCATAGGTTGCAAGACTGCAAGAACAGTTGCAAGCTGAGAGAGATTTACGGGCTGCCCTGGAAGTTGGCTTAAGCATGTCATCTGGACAGTTTTCTGGTTCTCGTGGAATGGATTCTAAGGTATTTATCAATCTTCATATCCTCCAATTATCCAACAATTTTGTAGAATTTCTTATATGTTTTATGAACTATGAAGACAAGGGCCGAGCTCGAGGAGATAGCTCTTGCTGAAGCAGATGTGGCCAGATTGAAACACAAGGTTGCCGAACTTCACCATCAGCTAAATCAGCAACGTCAGCATCAATTTGGCTCTCTCTCTGATGAACGTGATC
The DNA here is from genome assembly GCA_903798375.1 of Fraxinus sp. D2006-0159. Lineage (NCBI taxonomy): Eukaryota > Viridiplantae > Streptophyta > Magnoliopsida > Lamiales > Oleaceae > Fraxinus > Fraxinus sp. D2006-0159. The sequence goes on from CAIGRQ010042861.1 coordinate 11,298, forward strand.
ATTATCAGCATGCTGCCAATCATGGTTCTCAAAGGTAAGTTGAAGTCCAATTATTTCATCTTTACGAGCTTTTAGTTTCTTATGGATTTGACACATTTCTTATGCCACCAGAATATTCAGCATGTCCGTATCTGGTATTGAATTAGCTCATCTTCCCATGCAGGAAATACTTTCAGCAAGATTTTGACACAACCCTTGCTTTTGTTAACCATGAGAGAAAACAAAGAACTGAGGTGAATGCACGTTTATTTGTTTATTCATTTACTATCATGGCTGTCACACACCCAAATTTCTGTCTTCTTTCTTCAGTCAAAATTAAAATGAATGTAGAATATGATTGTTTGGACTTTTTATGCGTAAAATTATGAAATAACCACAGGATTGACTCTACTTTGTTGTTATTGTTAATTTAAATTGTTATTGAACAGTAATATTCTTTTTTTGCTTGAGCTTCTATTTCTCACAAGTAGGATTAGGAAGGGACATTGAAAAATGCGTAGTGTACGGTAATTTAGTGCCTGTTTGAGCCCCATTTTTCGCCCAAAATGCATTGTGGAATAGTATTTTGTTGGAGGATGTGTGGTTAAAAAATGAGGAAAAGTTTTGAGTTTGCGTGTAATATTATTTTATTGAAGAATGTGTGGTTGAAAATAAAGAGAGAAATGTGTTTTGGAAATGATGGGTACCAAACAAGGGCTTACCGAGTCGTTTTTTTTTTTTTTTGTTCGTATAGCATTAATATATTAGACACTAATGACTGTCTGATCATTCTTCGAACTACTGCCTACATCCTCAACCTATCCTACACTACCCAGAAATTGGGCTTTAAAGTCCATGGACCCAACATTTGGGGCTCCAAAGATCGTTTGAGCTATAGATCGTTTGAGCTGACTGTAATGAAATTGAACAAAATGGAATTGCCTATATCCATTTGAATATTTGGTTGTGCGCATGTATAGTACAACTTACAGATTTGTTTACCAACAAATGACGTTGCGAAATATGATCGAGTCAAAATTTCACCAACCAACTAAAAAAATAAAACTGCCCACACTTTTTTTTGGCACCTCATCAATTTGTAAAAGATTCTGTAAATGGTCTTGTACAAAAAGCATTTTTCTCGAATATTTGTTCAGGATACTAAAAATTTACAATTATGTCAGACGTATTTTTGACTTTATGATTTATGGATATCATACCCTAATCTTAGTTGTTGCAGGAGTTGTTAGGGGCAGATTTGAGGAATACGAAGGGGCACATATTAACATCTGGCAGCAGCAGTAGGCTGTCTGCCCGGAAGCCGTTCATAGATCCAACAAGTTTGAGCGATTCCAAAAGTAATGAGGCATGCATGAGTTTATCTATGGACGATCTTTGTGCCGTTGATTCCGCATCCATACCTTCTACTTCTAGGGCAGCAGAGGTAAGACTTGAAATACTTTTTCAGGCCTTTGGCCTACCCCTTAACTAAAGGCTAGAATACTGAAGACTATGTTGCCCAGAGTGGCTAGTCCACAGCATTTTAATATAGTCTCACAATAGTCCTAATAACGAACCATCAAATCTCTGTTAAATTTGTCAATATAACTCTCATATCCAAAGCAATGGAGCTATCATAGTATTTTTTAACTCTGAAAAGAAGGGTGGCAATTTGATCATTTACCATCAAATCTCTGTTAACTTGTCATATAACTCTCTCATATCCAATTTTCGAAGCTAGAATTTTTCCAACTTTGAAGTGAGGCATGTTTTCATAAAAGAGATTTGGATTTTTATTTTTTTTTTCTGTTTTTGGAGATTGACTGTGGAACAATAAGGTTGAGGACCAACTTCTTTCTTAGACAAATAGGTTGGGGACTAATGCTGCAATTTTCCCATTTTAACGACCCTTATGACACACAAGTATCCTAAGATCCTATAATGGTAGCAGGTGATGGATTATCCGAGACATCTCTCAGCAGCGTCCTCGACCTTGGTCGAATTAACAACTCGCCTCGATTTCTTCAAGGAAAGGAGATCCCAGCTGATGGAACAACTCCATAGCTTGGATCAAAACTATTCGACAAAAACTCAAGATTTTCTATCTAAACCATCATCTCCTCCCTGGAACTGATCACATCTTTCTGCAAGTGTGTCAAGAACAACCGTTACTATCATCTGTATATTCTTTGTGCTATATTATACATACTTGTATTTCGTGTTTTATCTATTTACTCGGAATTCTCTCCACTTTTATTCGTGCTGTTTTCGGATAATACCTGAGAATGTAAATTAGCTATCCATGGCTTGGAATCCGCATGATTAGTAAAAAAATATTTTATTTATATGCTAAGTTGTAAACCAACGATTTTTTTTTTGTTTAAAACATAATGTTTGTATTTTTGCATCATCCTGTTAAATCGATCTTAGGCTGATTGCTGGGTTTAGAACACAAAGTTGTCGGTAATTTGTTTTTATTTTTCCTTAAAAAATAAATTATACAGATGTGAGTGTGAAGAAATATTGATGTCTTAATCTAGTTGTCTTTGGCAAAGTCATCGTGCCTTGAAAGAAGTTGGACTTTCGTTTGATGTTACAAGAATTGATGTATACGGCCAGTCCCCACCATGGATTATTCCTTTCACTGTGAAGTATCATTCCATTCACAAAATAATGGCAGATAGTAATGATTTTGAGATCAAGTCTTGCTGTTTTTTCGTACGTCTATTCTCTTCCTGGATAAGAAACATATTACTTTTCATCATCGTTCTTTGGCAAATTGCCAAAAAGTTCATCAAATTCAATCATTTATTGCATATTAAATCGTTGCCTCGCTTGAATTTTGATATCCAATTACGAATGGAGAATAGCAAAAGCCTAGAAGTTACACAGTACATTACATGTTACAGCCTAATAGTAAGATCAGGTCCTAACTTATGCACGGTGCTGAACAAATTTTATTCACGTGGAAATTATAGAGAGTTCAGTGTTGGGTATTAGAAATCATAATTCAATACGATAAAGTGTAACAAAATAAATGTACGAAAGAACAAGAAAGTTTTATAGATGTTCGTTTTAATGTAAAATTATGTCAACGTTCATCACTACAATGATTTACTTAAAAAGAAAACTTGCATACCTACTTCATGCAACCTTCCAACCTCACAACGATCTTACTGCGAAGATCGATCTGCGTACGAACTTCGCATAACGACATAGTTAGACTTCACAACTAACACATTAAGGCCTTGTTTGAGCCACAATCCACAAATTGACGGGTTCTAACCGTTTCACATATTCTCTTTTAAGGCCCCGTTTGATCTACATTATTATCTCATTAAAATGAAAAATATGACCGTTATTCATCACATCAACATTTAAATTCAAATTTTCTATCTCTTGTGTGGGCCTCAATAACGATTATATTTTTCATTCTCATTTTCAAAAAAGTTGATTCAAACAGGGGCTAAGTCCCATTTTGGTGCCCTTTTTATTGGAAAAACATTGTTTTGAATGGTGAGTTTTTTTAAGATTGTGTAATTAAAAAGTAGGGAAAATATTTGAATTTATTTGTAAAATATTTTATTATGTAAATGTGGTTGAAAATGAACATGTAGAAAAATAGTTGAAATAAAAGGAAACAAACGGGTACTAAAACTTCTTTAAATGTTCAAGATGGTTCTACACGTGCAAGCACATATGCACACAATCAAAGCTCCTATTTGTCTATTTTAAAATAAAATTATTTAATTTTCATACTTATTTTTAATTAAATATTTTGTACGTAAATTCAAAAAAATTCTTACTTTTTAATTATATTCTTAAAAAAATACTATTCAAAATTCCATTTTTTTTCAAAATGATGGTCCGTCCAAGTTGTGTCTAATACTAACATAAAATTCTGAACCCGAATCGATAAACGTCAGAATCCAACTACACTATAAAAGGTGAAAACCCAATCACTTCTTCATACCCCCACTGCCTACAAAAATTCTCTGCATTATTATGGCCAAAGCCACCGCCACGGCCGCCGTGCTCCTCCTCCTCATCCTCTTCAGCCACCACTCATGTTATTCCACCGCCGCAAGTCCCATAAAAACAGTGGTGGTGCTGGTAATGGAGAACCGCTCGTTCGACCACATGCTGGGGTGGATGAAGAAACTGAACCCACAAATTAATGGAGTTGATGGCTCAGAATCCAATCTTTTAAACGCAACTGATGCTAAATCTCCTCGTGTTTTCTTTGGAAATAAATCCCATTTTGTGGATCCTGATCCTGGCCACTCATTTCAGGCCATTAGAGAACAGATTTTTGGATCAAATGAAACCTCTACGAAGCCACCACCAATGAATGGCTTTGCCCAGCAGGCTAATTCCATGGATCCCAACATGCCACAAAGTGTAATGAACGGCTTTGAACCTGACAAGGTAAAGTTTTTTCAGGTTATTATTTTAGTCTTAAGAGCTCTCATAAAATGGACTTCATTAAAATTTAATTGCTTGTCTGAGTCCGTGACAATTTATTTAGATTTGACGTTCCATCTGAAGAAAATAGACTGGAGAAGGATTAGTTCAAGCCACTTATTTGTTACAACTGTGAACATGCTGCAATTTTTTATGATTTATGTCATCCATAGCATCTTATCCGGGAAAAAGTGTGAACGCAAATCGAGAAATTGATGAGGACATCCATATTGTCTTTTTCTTCTTTTTAAGAAAATATCCATACATCGTAATAAGCCTTCATTTTATTTTATTTTTGCCTAAAAGAATGAATTTTTGAATAGTAATTGGTTAAAATATAGAAAAACGATTTTGGTTACGTGAAGAATAATTTATTGCGAGAATATATAGTTGAAAATGAGTACGAAAAAAAATTGAAATACTGATTGTTAAAAGGACTAAATTATTAAAATTGATTATTAGTTAAACTAATCTAAAAAATTTAATCCTGTAATTAATTGAAAGAGGAGATATGAATTCAATAATTTATTTCACAGCTATTTAAAGAACTTGAGTATACATAACCAACAGGATGTTCTTTCGGTAAATCTAGCAACGAATTGAATGGAAAAAGATTCATGTACCTACCATTATTTTGTTGTGCTTAGAATGTTTGTTGTACAATTTTCAGGTTGCGGTTTATAAGACCTTGGTATCTGAATTTGCAGTCTGTGATCGTTGGTTCGCGTCAGTGCCAGCTTCAACTCAACCCAATAGGCTCTACGTCCACTCCGGAACGTCCCATGGTGCCACCTCCAATGTGGCGGCACTGCTCGCCAAGGGCTACCCTCAGCGCACGATTTTTGAGGACCTTGACGATGCAGGGATATCATTTGGCATTTATTACCAAAATATTCCTGCTACACTCTTTTACAGAAACCTAAGGAAGCTCAAGTTCGTAGGAAAGTTCCATCCGTACGACCTTTCATTCAAGAATGATGCTAAAAATGGAAAGTTGCCGGGCTATGTTGTGGTGGAGCAGAGGTACATGGACTCTAAGGCGGAGCCAGCAAATGACGATCATCCATCGCACGATGTGTATCAAGGACAAATGTTTGTGAAGGAGGTGTACGAGACATTAAGGGCAAGTCCACAGTGGAATGAAACCCTGTTCGTGATTACTTATGATGAGCATGGTGGATTTTATGATCATGTGGCAACACCAGTTAATGGGGTTCCTAGCCCTGATGGAATTGTTGGGCCTGAGCCATTTTTGTTCAAATTTGACAGATTGGGAGTTAGGGTTCCTACCATTATGGTTTCTCCCTGGATTCAGAAGGGTACTGGTAAGTCAACATTTTGCTGTTAGTATTATTCGGTTAGAAAAAGACATCAAGATCTTGTTCATATTAGTGTCGAGTCTTGTCCAGTATTGCTTACGTTGTCCTGTGTATATAGCACCCAAACTACTTATCCTTTCCCTGGTAAGACACCTTCCGAGATTACAAAAGCTTAAAACATATAGCAATAAATCAGATGGAGTGAAGAAACAAATTAAAGTAGCCGACCCGAATTGTTGGGAACAACTGAACAAGACTTCTTAAATGCTATATTATTGAAGATCACGAATTAGCTATCTGTCCTGCACATGTAAATGCATCATTCAATGCTTTTGGGGGATGGGATCATTGACATAAAGCTCCCATTACTATATTTTTTCCATCTGATGTAACATGTGATGAATTAAATAAGTTAGTTGAAGTTTGAAAAAATGAAGACACAAATTATAACAATGCTATTTGTACACGGGAGTTTTACATGGAAATGTACAGAATTCCACTCACAGATTTTCATTGGGTGTTGGGCATAAAAAAAAGGGTAAGTCTAGTGGTACATAATTTTTATCAGGGCCCACCCCATGTGAGTGTTGTGTGAACCATTATAAATAAAAATTATGTGTTCATAGCAACTCTCTAAAAAAAACGGCCATACAGGTGTTATCATCTCAGCTGTGCATTTCTCCTGTACAAATGGTAAAATCCCTCAAATTATATGTTAAGACTCAGGTTGTCACAATCTCGTGATGCCTTCACATATACAAGAAATCACAAGAATGGATTGTTAAGTTTCGTAAAATTTTATCCATAATTGAGACAATATTTTGATAATGACGCAGTTGTTCATGGACCTAATGGCTCACCAACTCCAACATCAGAATATGAGCATTCTTCCATTCCAGCAACAGTGAGGAAGATTTTTAACTTGTCTTCACCTTCTCTTACAAAAAGGGAGGCATGGGCAGGAACATTTGAAGCCATTCTCCAGACGCGCAGCAAGCCCAGAACCGACTGCCCTGGTAAATTTGTTATCCAATTGTTTATCTGATCTTTATTTGGCAGAATATACATGTAACATTGTGTTTCTTGCTGAACTTGTTACACAGAACAACTGCCTAATCCAGTTAAGATTAGGCAGGGAGATGCGAATGAAGATGCCAAAGTAAGCGAATTTCAACAAGAACTAATACAACTTGCAGCGGTAATGAAAGGGGACGATATCTTAATATCTTACCCAGGAAAGATTGGTAAAGAAATGACAGTCCGGGAAGGGAAAGAATACATGGAAGATGCAGTGAAGCGCTTCTTCGAATCAGGTTCCGCTGCTAAACTTATGGGTGTTGATGAAGAGCAGATCATAAAAATGAGACCCTCTCTTTCTACAAGATCATCGAATCCTCAAACTCGAAACCCTTAAAATAACAGGGATTCGTGTTCAGTAATCTATGAAGTGATCTATACATGTAATAACAAAAAATCTAGAATATAAAGTTCCAAGTACCAAACATGTTCCCGACGTAAAAAGGAAAGGAATGAAATGCATTTACTATTATCCACGATGTTCTGAATTTAAGCTCAGTTACATGTCTTCCATTACTGATGAACAATTGTGCATTTCGTTTGTAATATAATCAGTGTAAATGCAAACAAATTTGTCTTCGCTTTTTTGCTTTTACATTCTTATTTAGTCGTTAACAACCACATTGTATATTGTCAACAAATTTAACTACGAAAAACCATGAACCCCTCGTACATTTCTAGAAGCCAGCCAAAAATCTGGGTCGTCTTTCATTTCCAAGGACACTATCGTCCATGTCGGCCCAATTTTTTCCAAAATCGACTGCAGCAACTCGATTAGTCGATGAAAGGCAGTTTCCACATGGCAAATAATGCTTCGTCTATGCTAAAAATGAAAAGTATGTACCTTCTTGATGATTGCTGGAGAATTGCCAATTGAATCAACTTTAGCAACACTACCTTTCTCTTCAAGATAATATTTTCGCTCTCAGCTGGTTTAACGTCGAAAAATAGGAATGCAGTCGGGTGTTCTCCTCGAGCCAAATTTGGCAAAGGATTGATGAATATATGGTCAGGTTTGGCCATTAAAATTTACCTGCATTAGTCATATAATAGTTTTCCGGAAAAGAGTCAATTTTTTCTTACATTGAATCGTTCATATATGCATGCGTGTATAAAATATATAGGCGACGTATAGATTTTTTTAGAGATGACCCAAAATCAGTAACACCAAAATAGAAGGCAATGCATGCCCCATTTTTTACTTACAATCAAATCAATCCTATACTAAACAATAACATTCAATCAAATTCTTTCAACACTACCCAAATGCTCAATCTCTAATTGCTGAATAAGCTCGACAGCCGATCAAGAAATCTTGATGAAAATTTACTTTAAAATCAGTCGTCCTACAGTGATTCCCAAAGTGAGTATTATTTGATCAGATAATTTCAATAATATATATTTAAATAGAAAGGAACCGTGCAGTTCATGCCAACTCCGATTCATTCGGTTGAACACCAAAGTTTTTAGTAAACCAGAAGTTTAAAACACAATCTAAATCAGAAGTTAAACTAGAACTAACAAATGTAAAGTACATAGGCAACAGCAACTAAATCTGGGTTAATACAAGAATGGGCAACATAATAGTGAAGCCCATCCTTATAAAGTCAGCCTAATATCCTTATTTTCCACAAACAAATGCAAGGAAAAACTGTACAAAACAGAAACTGAGTTTTTTTGGCCTTCAAGTGCGACCTAAACGAACCAAATGTTGCTGGTGCTTTGCAGCAGCTGCCTTGTCAGCAGCTTCACGTTTCAGGGCCCGTTTTGCACGCCGACCAACATTTTCTTTAGCAGCAGCAGCAGAATCAGCAGCTTCTTTCTTCTTCCGCTGACGAGATGGGCCAGCACCAGAATCCTGAAAGTTTGGTCGGGGAATTGGTCGTGCCTCTTGCCTTCCTGCCCTAACATACCCGTTGTCTCCCCATCTTCGATTACCAATACGGAGATTTGAGGAACTACCCAAGTAAATATCATCATCCTCGTCCTCGTAATAATAAGTTTCGATTTCTTCATATGCCTCTTCCCGTTCCACCACAATCAAAGGCGTGAACCATGAGGCTCTTAGGAGGAGGCAGACACTCTCCTCAAACATGTAATCATGAATGCTGCCAAAATAGACACATTTTGTAAGATACCGACTGAGAAAAAATATATATCCACACATCAGATCTTCTCTTACTTAATAATCATGCCTTTTACAAATAGTTACACTATTTTCTTCTAAATAAGAAAGTTCACAGCATACAGGGTTAATTTTGATTTATCCAAATGAGTGGCAGCAATCAACCAGTCTAAAGATGATTGAGAATAAAAATCTTCAGAAAATATAAGGGTAGGAAGTTCAATTCACAAAATCCAGTCCCAAAAAATCCCATAATATCATAATCAATGTTTTTGTTTCAATATAGTGAGCACAATAATCATTCGTGTGCAATTATTTGTCATTATACGTAAGTTGCATGGAAAATATCTAATTATGCATGTTCCCCCAAAACAACAAACACAAGACAAAAAAGATCTCTCTCTTTCTCAAAGTGTATGACTCCAAAAAATAAATCATGTTAACAACCTTTATTGTACTAGTAATAAAATTAAGGGTTGCTAATAAATTAATCAAAGGAAATCATTGTTTTATGCATCTTCCAACAGGAGAAAAGAGCTGGAAAGTGTGAAATGCTAAAATACCTTCCATCTAGTGAGCGGTGGATATTCAGAAACTTGAACGGATTTTTACACTGAGGACATGTAGGTTCCTTTTTGTAAGAGGCCCATCGCAGGATGCATGTGACACTGACCAAAAACATAACAAGAACATCAATTGTGAACATAATGACATACCATCTATTTATAATTAGGTAATTAAAATATGTTCACTTAAAAAGAAAAATTCGCATTGAAATCAATAAAAGGTTCAAGGCCATCAAGAGAAACAAATAGTAACTACCGAGCAGAATATCATGTTCCTCAATAAAATACAAATCATCATAACTTGCATTTGCCAAGATTTCAGGCTAAAGAAGCAATACTATTATTATATTAATAGAAAAAGCAATCAAAATTATGACAATCTATAGACCTCAAATGAAAGGACATGCAATGATTAACACATTTAACAATTATACCCTTTTTAATATATAAAGTGGGACTTGAGAGTTGAGACACTTGAGGTCATGAGAAAATTATAATATAAAAGACTAGTTAACCTTGAGTGATCATATTTTGATAATGTAACAAATAAAATGTGAGAATATAATGGCAAACAATATTCAACCCTTCTGTCTTCTTACACGGAAGCAGCAGTACATATATTTTTATATGTTGGTAAAAGGGATATCTTCGTTTAGATGTGATTTTTGGGAGAGAAGATCAGTAAAGAGAAGAAATGAAAAGAAAAGAGAAATGACGTGTTATTCAAGGTGCACTATTCACAAAGATATAACCTTCTGCAGCAATCGAAACCCGACGCAGCAATTATCAAGTTTTGCACCTTCTCGTGAAGATTATGGTTGCAAGGTCATGATTACCACTTGTAGCTAGAAATAAGTATGCGAAAAAACATGAGCTATGATAACGTACCAGGTGCAATAGCAAGAAAAATAGCTCTAGAAGCATGCGTACAGGCTCATAAATAAGGTTGTGATTTAGTTGCCAAGGCTAATATATTTAACAATATACAATTCCTACAAATATAAAGGCGAGTTCAGATATTGAACCCAATTCCTGCTGCTCTTTCTTTTACATTCTTCTAGATGAATCCAAAACTAATTCTTGGTTCAGAATAAACTTCTCTACCATTTTACTTCTATTACAATGCCTAAAGCAATGCCCAAAAATGCTTTATATAAGACGTATCAAGATGTGAACCCTTGTATTTCATAAATGTTCTTATTTTACAAATACATCGCTAGAAAGTCATATTTTATTAATTTATGCACCGCACTCCATTAATTTTCATATCGTTGAAGTGATTATCTCAAATATAAGCTTGAGATATTCTCCAATTAGTCAACTAATATAGACGCATGCAGTGTGGGAAACTTCTTTACTAGAAATAGTTCTAAGCCGACAAAATCTCATAGACCAACTCACTGTGTCATTGGATATATCCCTCAACAATATGAGCCACCCAGCCGCAAGGGGAAATACACTTGTCATATGATATGGGCCCAGCTATAACACTGAATTTTATAATAATCATGCAAACGTATGTGATGCTCAATTTGATAATCATAAATGCAAACAATACATACAAATATATAAGTAATTCTCTAACTAAGATATTCAGACAAACCAGTAGGCGTGCTCGCAGCCTTTAATGAGGGCAGTTTCTTCAAGAACTATCTTATTCAAACATATTGCACAAAAACCATGATGATTAGTGTTGTTGGTATTGTTAATCTCAGACACAACATGGTTAATCTCCTCTGGTGCAGCGGTACAAGTTCTCTTCATTTCACACTGAAATTCACAAATTTAACTCAGTCAATCTACAGAACCAATCCGAATACCTAATGCAGAAATACAAACGCAAAGGTTTCCAGTTGAACTAAAAACCTCCAAACAAAATGAAACCTAAAAAAAAAAAAAAAGACTTGAGCAAACAAAAGCATCTTAAAATTGAAAGAAATAACACAAACGATCCATTAACCATACGTGATATATTTCCAATAAAAATGTGTGAAAACATTCAGCAAAACCGAGATAGATTTTTAGAAAACCAGTCAATTAAAACCCTAGAAAATTCAACTGGGAACCGACAGTATTGAAACCAAATCTTAATTTATTTTCTTCCGAATCTGATAAAAAAGAAATCTTTTTACTGATCAAATCCGCCTAAAAACTATTTATTTTTCATTACACGATCTAAAACAAATAAAAATTACATCGAAAACCAAATTAAACACAGAAAAACCAGCAGAACAAAAATTCCCAAATTATTTTTCATCATTTATTGGAGTTCTATAAAAGAAGAAATTAGGTCAAAAAATTCGTACCTGGCCTTGGATTGAGAGACCCTGAATACCGTTCACGAGTTGCTGACCGACGATTTCATCTGCTGCAGACATTATTATATTTTTGTATTCTAAAGAAATGAAAAACCTAAACTGAAAAAAATGAAAATATGAATATATACAGATTAGAGAAAGAGAGAAAATGAAAACGGAATCTGGAGTATTATTCTGATTCCAGAACGAGAAATACAAGAAAGAGGCAATGTGGCTGTAATATAGGCGGTGAAGCTCACGGCAGAGATGCCACGTGGGCTCCGCTGATAATACTGGAAAAAATATTTATCATTTTATATATGTACCTTTGGCTTCCGATATTGTACTTAAATAAATTCTCTTTCATTTTTCCTTTCTCCAGTCGAATGCAATGACGTGTTGAAAAGTTGTTTTTTTGAAAATAAATTCTGTAAAAATTGAATGATAAGAAAAAAGTTACAAATCCACTTATAAAATTATAATTTATTAAAATAATGAATATTGAAAAATAAATTAAATTACAATAAAGGACCCCACGATTAGATCGTGTTTGAATTCTCATTTGGAGCAAGAACTACGTCTCACCTTTTTTTTTTCTTTTTGTTAAAAACTTACTTCTTGTTCCCCACAATATGGAATCAAAGTTCTTATAGAGCACGAGAATATTTATTGATGATTTGGATGAAAACTAGAAACGCGAGTGAAGTTTTCGTGGGGTCCTTTCGATTGACATTGGCATTAAATTGATTAAATAAATAAATAATAAAATACACTAAGAAAAACTATTCAAATGGTGTGTTTTTTTTCCCCAACAAATAATAACAAAAATAGCCTCTCTCTCTCTCTCTCTCTCTCGTTAGGTGGGCCAAGACAGATGTTTCGGGCCCCTGCAGAGTGGGGTTTGCCTGTGGTTGAAATTAGGGGAAAATTTATATATACCCAACT
>CAIGRQ010042872.1:0-18321 GCA_903798375.1 Fraxinus sp. D2006-0159
GAAATTAGTATGAATAAAAGTTCCTGTGTGGCCCCATATAAGTTGGAATTTTCCAACAATATTTGTAGACCAATAACTTTTCTTTCTCATTCTCCAAGCAGTGCCCTAAGAGAGGGACCAATCTGGAATGAGAAACCTTGCCAAAAATTCCATTTATAACATGTAACTTTCCTTTATGACTGATGACTGCAAATCAATCTTCTTGATGACTATATGGATCCCGCCTTCAAGGATACCGCGGAAAAGATCACCAGAATGGCTGTGCTTGACTAAATTTGCATCACTAAAATCAGACGTGGCTTGGAGAATCTGCTGATAAGTAAAAGAATCTCCTAGACTTGAAAAATTCAAGGACACACACAAAAAGTGACAGAATTTTCATGGGTATGTTGAACTCAATGTCTTGGCACCAAGTCAACTTTTAACTACACATGGCTGAACTATCAATTACAAACATTAATACATTCGTGTCAACAATTCATTGCCTAGGCTTATTAGGAGCACTAAACTATCTAGCCTTAATACATTCGTGTCAACAATTCAATATCTCATGTTGAAAATTTGTTAAGATAAAAATAAAATAAATGAATATTGACAGTAAAACAGAAGCTAGATAATAAGCTTGGATTTAGAACCTGAAATACATAACAACCAAGACTAGATTCTCCTCTACAGTGAAGTCTTTGCAATTTCAAAATTTGCTTTATCACTTCTATGGTTAAGAACTATGAAAAAAGAAAAAAAAAAGTCTTTCAATTTAGTTTTCTTATGCTAACATTTGTATCAACTCATCTTGAAGTATATAGTAATTTGATACTTCTCCATATCAAATTCTTCAAGAGGAACTATTCATCTTAGAATGTCAAAAACAAAGTTTTGAGAGAACCATTAGAATGATTTTCCAATGAAGAAAAACTTTGATGATCAACCATATATGATGAAAATGCATACGAAATCTTATAAGACAGGTTGAAAGTAATAAACCACGAACGAAAGTCAGTCATCAATCGAAAATTTTACAGAACACTAGTAGGCAATCCAATTCAAATGTCTTCTCATGATGATACCCGTAAAAACTACACAAATTCAACATACTCCCAAGCGAATTGCACATACGACTATGGAGAGTCAACTGGAATAGCCCAAGAGCCAACACATCTACAATAAACACATTGCTGAAATTGGTTAAGTATAAATATGGAAAAGTGACTTTCGTGTCAACTTCGATCGAATATTCGGACTTGATCCGATAGTCAAATTATGAAAATAAATAGATTAACTTGTTCTACTCGTCGAATAGATCGTCATGGTATATTTGGAATCTCCAAACCAATTCCAGGTGAATGAGAAATTACTGTCTAAAGTTGGAAGGAAAAAGAGAGGAAATTGGTTGGGTATTTATCTAACTCCACTGTTCGCCTAGCGTTCAAGCGGTGAGCCTATCACTCGAGTGACAGAGTCTTTGTTTCTAACTCTAGAACAATGCAAGGACGACAGGCTAGCGATAGCAAAGTTGCGACCCTCGACAAATGTTGCTGAGTTTCAGGGGGCGGCACTTTACTCACAACATTTCCTCCTCTATAAATAAAAACCATGGGATGTCCATTTCATCATTCCAATGATATACAATCATAATATAACATAAAATTCCATATTTATTAGCCAAAACTTTGCGTAAAAGCTGTTTTCCATTTCATTCAAAAGGAGTACAATAACCTAATTTTGGTTCGTTGATTCTTATGTTTTGGAGTGCTACAAACACAAGAGGATTGTCGTTGTATCTTAGGAGTTGATTGTCATCATCTGTGGCACCATTGCGGGGCAAATTCTACTTCACGACAAAGAGTTCAACTCTTACCTCAACTTTGCATCCATTTCACTTGGCATTACTTTGGCATTCTTCTTCTTCAATGTTTATTACTCATTTCCTTGCCATTACTCTGTTCAATTTTTGGTAAGGTTGGTAAGTTTGATTTTTGGCTTAAATTCATTCCTCAAATTCAAATTTTGTTTAACAATCTTAAGTCGAATTTTTTCTGTTGAATGATAACTTTACATTTCATTTCTATTCAATTAAATTGATTCTGTTTTGGTTTAACTTCTTCACTCTTTCTTGGATTTGATTTTGTTGGTTTATCTTCTCTTTTGTGTAAATAGAAATAAAAATGGTTAACAATACATATACTTCTTCGTATAATACATTGAGTTTTGGAACTTCGAAATGAATTATACCTAACTTGGTTCCTACCATTGTGATTTCTCCGGTTGCGGTTGCCCCTCCCACTATTCATATTAATTACGTTCCATATGGAGAGAAATCGGAGAAGTTTAGTGGGGCTGATTTCAAGAGAAAATGTTGTTCCATCTCACGACCCTAAACTTAGCAAAACTCATAAAAGAAGATGCTTACGCCGCACAAGAGGGAGAAAATAATATGGCATCGTTGATTGCATTATTTGCTTGGAAGCATTTCGAATACTCATGTAAAAACTACATTTTGAATAGGTTGGAAACACATTGTATAATGTGTATAGTTCTATGAAATCTGCAAAGGAACTATGAGAATCATTAGAGAAGAAATACAAGACTGAAGAAGTCGGAAATAAGAAGTTCATAGTGAGAAAATTCTTAAACTAAAAAATGGTAGATTCAAGGACGATCATCAGTCAAGTACAAGAATTACAAGTTATTCTACATGACATTCACGCCGAGAATATGTCTCTAAGTGAATCATTTCAAGTGGCTACAATTATAGATAAACTTTCACCTATGTGGATAGACTTTAAGAACTATCTCAAGCATAAACACGTGGAGATGAATATTGAAGAACTTATTGTCCGATTGAGAATTGAAGAAGATAATCGTGATAGCCCAATAATAACTAACCAAGAGGGGGGTGAATTGGTTTTTAAAACTTTTTCAAAGAATTAATCTAAACTTAAGCGAGTAAAGACTAAATAAATTAATTCAAATAATAATCACAAATATAAAAGTAATAAGTAAATGGGAGAGATGATGCAAACGATATAATTGTGGAGGTTCGATCCAAAGCAATGATCTACGTCCTCCGTTACCAAGATCTCTAGCACAAGCAAGACCTTTTTATTATGTTAATTGACTTATGGTGCAATCTAACCTTTTACAATACTTTCGGTGACTTACAAACAAGGAGTACCGTTATATAAGGTTGAGCTTTACAGGACCTCAACACGATCCACTATTGTGCTTTAACGGGACATCAATATGACTCGCCCTATTGAGCTTTACGGGACCTCTATATGACCCACACGTTATCAAAGTAATTTTACAATGAAATTCCTCTATTGATAAATAATAAAAATAAATTAAGTACTAAAAGAGGCTAACTCTTCAATAGATAGTAATAGTATTAGATGAAAAACTTTGATCAATATGATAGTCAAAAATCATATTCAATCAATTAAAATATTTCAATGAGAAGATAAAGAAATAAATATAATGTAGGTTAAAAAATTATCTCAAGAAATATCTCTATTTTAATGGATGATTGTAATAAATTAAGAAACTTTGATGAATATGACGATTTTACAAGTTTAGTTTAACCAATCAAAGTTTTAAATGAAGAAGAAGAAAAGTTTATGCAATGTAGGTGCAAAATGTTTTTTCAAAAATATATGTTTCTTTCAATGAATAATTTGTATAAATTAAGCGCTAAGAGAAAAATTAAAAATTTCGATGAATATGATGATTTTTCAAGTTTGATTAAATCAATCAAAGTTTTAAATATGGAGAAGTAGAAATGTTTGTACAAAATAAGTGTAATTTGTTTTTTCAAAAATTACATCTCTTTTAAAATTGATATAAATAAGCTAAGCACAAAATAGAGATGAGAAACTTTGATGAGAGAAATAATTCAAGAAGTTTTATTCAACAATCAAAGTTTTTGTTATAAAGAACTAAATGAAATGAATGTAAAATGTGAGCTCAAAGAATATTTTTTAAATTTTCTTCTAGTTGTTATAATAAATGTAAAGTGAAGTGGTATTTATAACAATCAAAACGCAAAGAATTCTGCCCAACCGAACTACCATCCAGACATCCGCCACTCATCTAGATGACATACTAGCCATTGCGGTTAGAACGGTCAAAACAATTGACCGTTAGGGATGAACCGAACGTCAAGAAAGTGACAGAAGTTTTTCTATCAAACCAGACAGTTTTTTCGGACATCCGTTTGACTGTTACTTTTTTTTTTAAAGATATATGATTTAAGTTCAAGTATCACTTTGAAAGATCAATCTTACTTTTGATCCAAAATATTTTATCCAAGTGATATTAAAATAACTCTTTGTGCACAAATTGATTTTTAAGCTATTGTCATTCATTATTAAAGATCGAAGTGTTACACCTTTATATATGATATCGAAAGCCACTGATCTTGCTTCAAAGTTTCTTTCATGTTTGGATCTTAAACTCTTGATCTTGATCTTTCTTGACGTTTTACTTTAATGCTTGACTTCGATCTTGACCTTCTTGATGAGCCCGATTTGATAGTCTTGATTTTGATCTTTTAAGCTCTCGTCTCGAATGATTTGACTTGAATGCTTAACTTTCACTTTGATCTTCATTTCGAGTCTGGTTTATAATGTGTTAATTTTGGCTATGGTTGATTGATTTTAATATTGAACTATCATCACTCAAAATCAAGTGTTAGAAACTATATTAATCTTGTTTGTTATCAAAACATTAAAGATGAAATCAACCATAGTTCAACAAATCAAAATTTGGACAAGCGTGTTGGGAGTCATATACCACAATCTAAAGCTGATGTAGTGGAATCAAATTACAAGAGTAAGAAAAGAAAGCATTCAGTCGAACCATCCAAGAAGAATGCAAAGAAGCTCAAGGGCAATTGCTATAATTGTGAAAAGACCAAACATCGCTCTATTGATTGTCGTAAATAAGAAGCAAGCCCAAGCCAATATCACCGAATCTTATGTAATATCTAATGGTAAATCGGATATAAATTTGTTGGATGTTATTTCAGAATACAACAATGTCATGGAATGATGGGTGGATACGGGTACTACCCGTCACATTTGTGCCGACAACGGCATGTTCTTATCCTGCATTCCAACCGATGGTGAGAAGTTGTTCATGGAAAACTCTTCAAATTCAAAGGTTGAAGGACAAGGCAAAGTAATTTTGAAGGTGACATCAGGCAAGAAACTTAGCCTTGACCATGTTTTACATGTACAGGATATTCGCAAGAACTTAATGTCGAGTTCTTTGTTAAGCAAGAACGGTTTTTAAGTAGTCTTTATATCAGATAAGTTTATACTTATCAAGAATGATATATATGTTGGCAAAGATTATGTAAAAATGGACTATTCTAGATGAATGTCCGTACGTTTCACCGAACAATTCAAGGAATAAAATATCTTATTTTGCTTATATTCTTGAGCCGTCTAATTTATGGCATCATATATTAGGACATGCAAACTTTAATTCTATATGTAAATTAATAAATTTTAGTTTACTACCAGTGTGCATTTTAATACAAATGAAAAATGTAAAATTTGTGTAGAGGCTAAGTTAGCCAAAGTGTTGTTTCATTCAGTTGAATGAAGCAAACACCTTTGGAACTTATTCACACCGATATATGTGATTTAAAGTACATCCAAACAAAATGTGGTAAAAACTATTTCATCACGTTCATAGATGATTGTACAGGATACTGTTTTGTATACTTGTTAAAAAGCAAAGATAAAGCTTTGAAAGTGTTTAAGCACTATAAAGCTAAAGTTGGAAATCAACTTGGTAAACGAATAAAGACAATTCATATTGATTGGGTGGAGAATATGTTGCACTGTTTGTAATTTTTTGTTCAGAATCTGGAATTATTCATCAAACAACAGCAACATATTCAGCTCAATCTAATGGTGTTGTTGAACGCAAGAAATGATGAATGCAATGTAAGTGTGTGGGTGTTTGGAAAATGTACAAATACATAAATCTAAACAAGTAAAGATTAGACCTAATACAATTGATTGTGTCTTTATCGGATATGCAAACAATAGTAGTGCATATCGATTTTTGGTTCATAAATATGAAATATTTGATGTACATGTAGGTATTATCATTAAATCAAGGAATACTGCTTTCTTTGAAAATATATTTCCTTATAAAGAGAAAAAAGTAAGCTCACACAAACAAACAAACTTATAATACTGCAAATGAAAACTATCAAGAAGACGTTAATAATCATCAAGAAGATGAAGAACCAGGGTGATTAAAAGGTAAATGATTCATAACACTTTTGGTCTAGATTTTCTAACATATCACTAGAAAATGATCCAAGGACGTTTAAAGAAGAACTGTGCACTCCCAAAGCTTCTTTTTGGAAAGAAGCGATTAATAATAAAATTGAATCCATCATGAATAACCATACTTGAGAATTGGTTGAATTTCCTCTAGGAAACAAAGCTTTAGGGTGCAAGTTGGTTTAAAAAATGAAATTGAAGCCAGATGAATTTATATACAATTATAAGGCTAGACTAGTAGCCTAATGTTAAAAGCAAAAAGGACTAAATTTCTTCGATACATATTCACTTGTTATAAGGATCACGTCTATATGTGTATTTATTGCAATTGTTGCATTACATAATCATGAAATATATCAAATGAATGTTAAAACTTTATTTCTAAATGATGAATTAGAAGAAGAAATATATATGGAACAACCTAAAGGTTTTGTTGCTCCGAGAAATGAGAAGAATGTGTGTAAGCTTGTAAAATCGTTACATGGATTAAAACAAGAACCGAAGCAATAACATGAAAAATTAGACAAAATTATGTTGTCAAATGGTTTCAAAATTAATGAATGTAACAAATGTGTTTACATCAAAACCACACCTAACGAATACGTGACCGTATGTCTATATGTTGATCATATGCTAATCATGGAAAATAATTCGAATATTATTATCTCAGCTAAGAAAATGTTGATAAAATATTTTGATATGAAAGATATGAGTGTAATTGACGTGATATTAGGGATTAAAATCTCTAAAACACTTGACAATTTGTCATTATCTCAATCACAGTATATTCAGGCTATACTTAAAAAGTTTAAGACGTATAACGATAAACCAATTAAAACAATAGTAGACTTAAGTTTACACTTGGCCAAAAATACTGATGATCCGTATCTCCATTAGAATATTCACGAGTTATATGCAGCTTGATGTACATTACCAATTGCACGTGTCCTCATATAGTATATGCAGTCAACAAGTTGAATAAATTTACAAGTAATCCAAATAATGATCATTGGAAGGCATTAGCCCGAATACTTAAATACTTACAACACAAGGTTAATTATAGATTATACTACTCAAGATATCATGCAGTGTTAGAAGGATATACTGATACAAATTGGATATCTGATACAAAGGATTCAAAGTCTACAAGTTGTTATGTGTTTATCATTGGAGGCGGAGTTGTGTCCTAAAAATCATCTAAGTAAACTTGTATAGCTCGATCCATGATGGAATCTGAGTTTATTGCTTTAGATAAAACCAGAGAAAAAGTGGAATAACTTCGTAATTTTCCCGAGGATATTCCATGTTGGAAAAATTGATACCTATGATTAATATACATTGTGATAATCAATCGATTGGTAAATCTCGATATATTAGTCGGAGACATAATACAATTAAACAGTTGATATCGAATGGTAAAATCTCAATTAACTATATTAAATCAAGGGAAAACATAGCGTATCTTTTGACAAAAGAACTAACAAAAGATCAAATATACCATCTTTCTAGAAAAATGGACCTAAAATCTATCGAATGGAATCAATATAGTGGGAGCCCAACCTTATATATTGGAGATCCAAATATTTTGGTTTAATGGGACAACTAAGTTATGAAAGATTTAGTGTAAAACACTTACTCCCATTCCTACAAAATTAAAGTGCTGGAATAAAAGGTATTCAAGGATAAGTGAGTACTTTTAATGATTCCTATATCTTGGAAGTAGACAAGAGATGTATGATACAATACTATAGGAAATCACCCATAAAAGTGTGAAGTGGAGTCACTTATACGAAAATTTGAGACTTAAATTCTCTTAAAGCACTTATGAACCAAGAGCTGTTCATGGCCAAAATGAACACTACCATGAGAACCGAAGAGGTTAGATGAGTTATGATGTTGGTACAGTTTTTTTGATTTACACGAACGGTTGAATGATTCAAGTATCGTGTTCACCAATTAACTTAGTAAATTCGATTGTATTCAATTAATGAATGTTCAAAGTCAAAAGCCACATATCCTGACGTTATAGCTTGTCGTATGTACTCCTTTGTTAAAGTCTGCATATCATTTTGCATTATGGGTTACATATTGTAGAAATTTCATTCATATGAGGGATTGTTGGAATTGGTTAAGTATAAATATGGAAAAGTGACTTTCGTGTCAACTTTGATCAAATATTCAAACTTGATCCGATAGTCAAATTATGAAAATAAATAGACTACATATGTTCTACTCGTCAAATATATCGTCATGGTATGTTTGGAATCTCCAAACCAATTTCGGGTGAATGAGAAATTTAGGTCCAAAGTTGGAAGTAAAAAATAGAGGAAACTAGATGGATATTTATCTAACTCAGTCACTCGCCTAGTACTCGAGTGGTGAGATTGTAGCTCGATAGCTCAATAGCTCGTAGCTCGATAGCTCAACGGAGACTCTATTTCTAACACTAGAGCGATGCAAGGGCGACAGGCTAGCGATAGCAAAAGTTGCGATCCTTGGCAAAGATTGCTGAGTTTTGGAGCGCAACACTTCACTCACAACATTTTCTCATATATAAATAAGACCCTTGGGACGTCCATTTCATCATTCCAATGATATGCAATCATAGCATAACATAAAATTCCGTATTTTCTTATCCAAAACTATGCATAAAAGTTGTTTTCCATTTCATTCAAAAGGAGTACAATAACCTAATTTTGATTCGTTGATTCTTGTGTGTTTGAGTGCTACTAACACAAGAAGATTATAGTTATATCTTGGGAGTTAATTTCCATCATCTGTAGGCACCATTACGAGACAGATTTGATTTAATAACAAAGAATTCAACTCTTGCCTCGACTTTACATCCATTTCACTTGGCATTACTTTGTCATTATTTTTTTTTTATTTTTTTTTTTGTTTATTACTCATTTTTTACTATGTTCAGTTTTCGGTACAGTTAGTAAGTTTGATTTTTGGTTTAAAGTCATCACACCAATTCAATTTTTATTCAACACACATAAGTGGCACACCTTTGCTACAATCATATAGGCAATAATCCATATTAATAGAACTAAAAAAACATCCATAGAAATCAGAAAATGGGCAAAGAATTTAACTTCTCACAAAAATAGGAACTTGTTTAGTATAGGTGTCATGAATTTCTAACATCGGACTTTAAATACTTCAATTGAACTCGAAAAACAAAAATTCCCAACCAATCCAAATTTCTTCTAAACAATGGCATTAGCAGCACCGGAAATCCTAGGCAAAAGATCAGCACACTTCTTTAGACCAGTTATGGTAAAACCTACGAACACAAAAGTGACCAAATAAATGACAAGAAACATAGACAAAACACAAATTTCAAAAGGAGAGCATGCCTTTGGAAGAAAGAAATAGCAATTTACAGTCTATTGTTAAAAATTGAATATTACATTTAATCTCGACCTTGGGATTCACGATAATCCCAACATTATTTGCAGATCAAATAACAACGATTAGGGCTTCAGTACATGCAATTGCCTCTCTAACATTCTTAGTTATTGTCTAGGGCAACATAGATAGAAGAAGAGTTTGATGTCGAGAATGAACGGCGTTGGTACAAGCAAAGATTAAGAATGAGAATAAGGCTTATGATCTAAAGCAACGAAGACAAAAGAAAAGACACAGGACAAGGCAGAGACGGTGGTGAAATAGCTGTGTGGTTTGATCAATTGTAGATTTTATTAACGTATTAAGCCCTTGTTTGGTTTGTATAAAAATTCAATTAAAAACATAATTCAAAGTCAACAAATAATTTCCTATTTGATGTGAATTAAAATTAGATTTTTAGTGAATTTTGATAAAAGTTGATAAAATGTGTGGTTGAAAAGTTTTGGAACCTATAAAATATGTGGTTAAAATTAATTGTTTACTTTGACTTAAATTAAAATCTAAGTTTTAATTCTTACCAAACAGAGATTAATTTTAACCACACATTTCATAGGATCCACTACTTTTCAATCATACGTTTCATGTTCTGCGATGTTTTATTTTGTTTCAGGGTACTAATCTTTTTTTTTTTTTTTTTTTTTTTTTTGTGCATTGGGCCTAATTTACCCATACTACTATAATATGATCACCAGAACTGTAAAATCTTAAACATATCTTTTTACAGAAGAAGATAATTTGATTTATGACTAGCTTGGAACACTCCCACTAAATTCAATATATCTTAGCATCTCATACAATATTAATTTTGTATCGCTTAAATTTGGCTATTAATGATAGCGTTTGAATATTCTAGAGGAATTTCTCATGATGTCTTTGATTTAAATGCATAACTTCTATATTGATGATTTTTTGAGTTCCAAATTAATTACATTACATATAAGACAATCACGACTAATTTGTGCTTGAAAATTTATCACCTAATTGGGCCAACAGAAATAGTGCAACTCTTCTATAGGGAAGCCTAATTAATATGAGAATTTATAATTCTTTAAGGTTATTAATTTAATATTACGAAAAAAATCATATATAATCATCTTTTAAAATAAAACAAAACAAAACAAAACATTTCATAAAATACTATAATTATACATAAAAACATAAAGTACTGCATTGTTAGAATAGTTATTCCAAAAGCACTAACTCCTATAATTTCCATATTTTTCATTTGTAACTTAAGTTTGTAGTAAGGATAATTGCAGCAGTGGTATCAAACATTTCATTTAGTAGCTGACTTTGCCAAACCTTTAATTTATGCCACTCACGGTATCAAACATTTCATTTTTGTGACCAACGGTACCAAACCTTTCAAAATATCCGCAATTGAAATCCAAATGAATGGTTTCTGTTAGTTTGACCGTTAGTTGACTAAATAATTGACTTTGACAATAATTTTGACTGATTTTAAAATGTTAAAATGGTAATTTTATATTTTTTAATAATAAAATAACCAAAATCAAATAATTAAAATTAAAAACTCATTCCACCTTCTTTTTCTTTACCCACTCCAAATCTACGAACCTGGGAAATCAATCACTTCAAATCCTCGAATTCATGGTGTCAGAAACCTATTGCCCAACTATGTAGATCTACGTAGGCCGAATTAGAGATTTAGACTTAACAGCCTATCAGAAATGAAGCTCCTTGATAAAAATATGGATTTTCTGTTGAAATGTTCCTGAAGAGACTATCTTGACCAGAGAGGAGAAGAAGAGATAAGAGATTGAAAGGGACTTAGGGATTTTCTATATGACGTCTAAGCAAGTTTCGGTAAGGTCCATTTCTTGCTGCTAATTTGCGGGGTAGCTTGTGGCGGTCGATGCAGCCTGTGTGTTGGTAGATTGTGATCGTCGGCCGGTGGTGGTGGGTGGATTTTGGTTCATTTGTTTAGGGTTGGGTGAGGAAGGTGTGGGTGAATGTGGGAGGTAGGAAGAAAATGAACTGTTTCATATGAAATTTTGGGTTTCTAATTCTGTGGTCAATTAAGATGGAGTTTTGTGCTAAATGCACAAGTAGATTTCCTTAGAGCTACTGTCATTGCAGTAGAGCGCACATTTGGTTCTAGGGACTCCATTCCCAAGTTTGTTGAAGCGTTCTCAAAGTTCCAAACCCAGATTTACATATTTAGGTTGGGGTTGGTGTGGGGATGGATGGAGTAGAAGAAGGTGGAATGGATTTTTAATTTTAATTATATAATTTTGGTTATTTTATTATTAAATTTAACCTTTTAAAATCAGTCAACAATATTGTCAAAGTCAATTAGTTGGTCAACTAACGGTCAAATTAATAGAACCTATCCATTTGGACTTCAGCTACGGACATTTTGAATGGTTTGGTACCATTGGTGGCAAAAATGAAATGTTTGGTACCGTGGGTAGCACAATTAGAAGTTTGGACAAAATTTGCTACTAAATGAAAGGTTGGTACCGTTGCTGCAATTATCCCTTTTTAATATGCAAACATTATTGATTTCATTGATTGCCTATGCAATAACAAAGCTGAATTCAAATTCATGGAAAATATACATTGTTCGTGAAGAAGCCATTTTCAATCTAGATGAAAGTGTTAGCACCTGCTTTGATGAAATTCCAATTGTTAGAATTTTGGTGTAACCCAAATTCCTTGTTGAGGTAATTGAAAAATTCTAATTGAAGTGTACGTCAAGAGGAATTCAGTTCGGAATGCTATTGGAATCTTATTCAAGTTGAAATTCTATTTGGAAGCTCTATTGAGAGTTGAAATTTGTATTGGACTCGAAGAGGTTGAAATTATGGATTGGAAAGAAAAGTCGACGCATTTTCGCTAGCCTACTGCTCGAAGAACACTACAGGTTTTCTCCCGAGGCTTGGTAGCTCTTCTGTCACCCGTCGACACTCAAACGACGGACCTGTTGCTAGCTTATCGCTCGAGCAACAGGGTTATCCGGCCCAATTTCTTTTCTTGTTTTAACATATTTTTTGGCATTCTACTTCAACTACAACTAATATATTAGGGTTTGGACGTCGTCCTACATAGTTGCTTTTATATACTTGGCTCTTCTCTACAATTTATGAGAGAGGTTTTGAGAATATATGATAGTTTAACCTCGGTGATTACTAGAATTTCATATCAATCGTATATTTCTTCATTATTGTTCATGAGTCAATAAAAGTCTCCAAACTTCTTTGCCATATTTCTAGTCTTTTATTATTCTTTTGCATACGATCATATACTTCATGTTTTGCAATACACACCCCATTAGAAGAGTGTTAGCTTGTTCAGAAGGAGAAGGTACTATATTTAGCCCTCCAACCAGCTAACATATCCCAGTGACTACGGACCTATAGGAATTTTCTCCCCACTCCTGGTTATTTTTCTCATTCCCCACTTGGGAACTCGTTCCCCTTTTTTCACGATTTTGGTCTATGTTTTTATGGATGGTTTATTATTTTGGGTATACCGAGGTGATGGGAACAGGAGTTAAAACCTCCTGATAGTCCGAACTAGCAGAAGACGAACTGAATGATGGGAAGGACGAAGAAGGTACAGATTCTTCCTGTTGGTTACCCCAAGGCTGTACCCGTGATTCGTTCGAACTCATATAAGCTGGAAAAATTCAAAAATATAGGAAAAGTGAAAAGGTATTCTTGTTAAAGGGAATACTTGAATGTGGCCGACCTCACTCAATAATAACAGGGACAAAAGGGAAATATATGAAGAGAGCAAAAGTTTGAAAAGGCAAAGGTAAAAGTGAGAAAAAGAAAGAGTGAAACTTATTTAAAGGAAAGGAATATTAAAAGGTACAATCTGGACCGTAAGATGAGAAAATGGAGGGAAAATCAATGGCCTGATTTTGTTGCTTCAAAACGGTGTCATTTCATTAAAACTTCCAAATGAAGAAATTACAAATACTTGACAACTCATCACTCGTTCATGGTGTGACACTTGTTTGCTTCATTAAATATTGTTACAAATTCAAAATAGAACTATACATTTAGCATTGCTAAGGTCAGCCCGTCACAAGGTGAAGAGCTTACCTGATGTGTAACTGTCTATGACCGACCTTCGAGGTCGACAGAATACGGATCAATGTGTACGGTAGTGCTAATATGAGTTCAGGGAATCCAAGATCAGCTCGGTCATGTAGTTAATCGAGGCTTAAAGAAGCATAATGATTATAAATCTCTTACACATTGTACAAACTATCTACATAATTACGACACATGGCGGATCTTACATTAGCGTCCACTATTCACACCAATGATATGCTTTAGCTTCATTCCCTAAGTAATTCATTAATTATTGGGGACCACATCTGGGATTAATTCATAATGACCTGACAAGCCGAGCTCACTAATCAATCCCAACATCATAGTAAGCGTATTTTCTTAGCTCGGCACTGTGGCTGACAAGATGGGTAAAAAACATGTGCATGCAGGATTTTCTTTATATATAAAGAGAAGAATAGCATGGGCTAAGGGGGACAACACAAAATTTCATACTACAACTCTTTCCAACACTTTGTCATATTTCAAATATCTCCTTAGAAAAGAGAATGAAATCATTATACCAACTATGTGATGATCCTTCTTTATCAACGAAGNACTGTGGCTGACAAGATGGGTAAAAAACATGTGCATGCAGGATTTTCTTTATATATAAAGAGAAGAATAGCATGGGCTAAGGGGGACAACACAAAATTTCATACTACAACTCTTTCCAACACTTTGTCATATTTCAAATATCTCCTTAGAAAAGAGAATGAAATCATTATACCAACTATGTGATGATCCTTCTTTATCAACGAAGTCTTTATTTTCCACTGAGTTAGCTTGAATTTTTGTCTATACAATTTTCGACGTCAACAAACTTCATGTTGAAAACATAGGACTTGTTTAATTAATTATGTCTAGACTTTGATATTTGTTTATTTAAGATCGTTGTTTCTGATTGAAACTGTTGGTCCCAAAGTTCACAAAGACCACAAAATTAAAACAGTAAATTGTAGAAAGTAAAAGAACACCAAGGATTTTTTCGCCCAAAGGGCCCGGATGTTCAACCTTAGGCCTAGTCACTCGTTGAGCATCCACACAAAGGGATTACGCTCTAGTTTCACTAAGAAATCACCAAGAACAGATTACAATGTATGAAGAAATCAGAGATTTGTTCAATATTAATCTCGCCTCAAAATCACAAAGAATATACACCAATCTCACAAAATACACATCAAGTTCCCTCACTGCCTTATCACTCAGATTTATAAACAGCTGAAAGAGAGATAAACCTTAATCACACAGAGAAAAATCTCTCAAAAGACACTGAATAATTGCAAAAGAATGAATCTTCGAGAAGCCCTTTAAGGCAAGCAAATCAAGAGCCATCATCAACGATGGAGATCTGGCCAAGTGGATGGCCAAATCACAAAGCCAAGAAAATAATAAGGCGTGTAAGGAGCAAGCACGTTTTTACAACCAAGTAATAACATTTGGGCCAAATATCCATTTCGAGCTCAGGCCCAACAGATTAAACTGGGCCAAAGAATTATGAGGCAGCCCAGGCCATAACAATCTCCACCTTGCTGAATAATTCTTAGTGACTTGGTATACTAGAGGACCATTATGTATCATTTACTCTTATTTAACCTGTAAAAATAAAACAAGAAGAAGTTAGAAAATGTTCGCACACAGCCCTACTTAATTATTCTAAACATACTAAAATTCAGTAATTTTTTAGAGTATTCAAGTAGTTTCTAAATTTGTTTAAAGGTAAAACTTTAGTTCCCAAATCAGAAGGGTTGAACTCAGTTGAAAATTTCTCTAGACTGATCAAGCCCTTTTCGAACTTAATATCAACATGTTTAGTTCGATCATTATACATGGAATTTTTTCTCAGATGTATAGCACTTTGATTATCTTTGTAAATTTTGACAGAATTATTCACAAAGCCAATTTCATTAAGTAACCCTCTTAACCAAAGACTTTCCTTAACAGCATCACATGTAGCTATGTATTTTGCCTCTGTAGAAGACAAGGCAACAAGTTTTTGCAATTAAGATTTCCAGCTAATGCAACCATCACACAAAGTGAAAACATAAGAAGAGGTAGATTTTCTTTTATCTAGATCTCCAGCAAAATCAGAGTCAGTATAGTCTTTCAAAACAATGTCTTCATTACTTTTTTTAAACAATAGACATAAACCAATTGAGCCTTTCAAGTATTTTAACATCCATTTCATAGAAGTACGTCGTCAATCTAACGACCGGGATATCCCGTTAAGTGGGACTCGGGTCGTTACACACACAGCCCTACTTGATTATTCTAAACATACTAAAATTCAGTAATGTTTAGAGTATTCAAGCAGTTTCTAAATTTTTTGAAAGGTAAAACTTTGATTCCCAAATTAGAAAGGTTGAACTCAGTTGAAATTTTCTCTAGACCGATCAAACTTATTTCAGCCATGTTCCTCACAAAGTGGAACTTAATATCAACATGTTTAGTTCGATCATGATATATTGGATTTTTGCTCAGATGTATAGCACTTTGATTATCTGTGTAAATTTTGACAAAATTGTTCACAAAGCCTATTTCATTAACCATCTTAACCAAAAACTTTCCTTAACAGCATCACATGCAGTTATGTATTCTGCCTTTGTAAAAGACAAGGCAACAAGTTTTTGCAATTTAGATTTTCAGCTAATGCAACCATCACACAAAGTGAAAACATAAGAAGAGGTAGATCTTCTCTTATCTAGATCTCCAGCAAAATCAGAGTCACTATAGCCTTTTAAAACAATGCCTTCATTACATTTTTTTTAAACAATAGACCCAAACCAGTTGAGTCTTTCAAGTATTTTAACATCCATTTCATAGTAATCCAATGTGTCTCACCAGGATTAGCCATAAATCTACTTAAAATGCTTATACCATGAGCCAAATCAGCTCTAGTGCAGACCATGAGATACATTATGGATCCAACAGTGTTAGCATAGGGAATATTTTCCATTCTTTTAAACTCTTCATCAGTTTTAGGTGGATGTTCACTAAAAAGTTTAAAATGATTTGCAGTAGGTAAAGATGCAGGTTTACAGTCAATCATAGAAAAATTTTCAAGTATTTTCTTAATGTACGCACTCTGTCTTAGCCATAACATGCAGTCAATTATGTTCCATTCTATTTCCATGCCTAGTATCATTTTAGTTTGCCTTAAGTCTTTCATTTCAAACTCAGATTTTAACTTTGATTTAATAGAATCTATTTCAGATCTGGTTTACACGCAAGTAACATATCATCAACTATAAAAGTAGGTAAATAGATGCAGGTCCTCCTGACCCTTTAAAGAAAAAAAGATATAAGTCATAATTGATCTTAACAAAACCCAAAGTCTCAAAGTAAGCATTGAACTTTTTATACCACTGATCAAGTTCCCAATTAAAATGAGCAGTCGGTGCAAGCAGAATTCTAATAGAGGTGTATTTTGCAACATGAGAAAATATCTTATTATAGTCCACTCCTTCCTTTTGAGTGAAACCTTTAGCAACAAGTCTAGCTTTATATCTTTTACCTCCTATATTAGAATCCCCTTCTTTAATTTTGAAAATCCATTTACAGTCAACTACTTTCTAATTCTCAGGTTTATTAACCAAAAACCAAGTCTTGTTTTTTATTAGAGATTCCATTTCTTCATTCATAACTTCTTTCCAAAATTTAAATTCAGAACAGTTGAAAGCTTCTTCAAAAATGGAGGGTACAGCATTCAAAGAATCAAGAGCAGTAAACATAGTAACAAAATCATCATTGTTAAACCTAGTAGAAGGAATCACATTCCTTCTATCTATGTCTCTAGTCAGTTGATAGTCAGCCATGAGGGATTAATAGATTCAATTTCATCATCAGGTTCACCTAGGTCCTAATAAACTTCAGATTGTGTAGACTCCACCTCAATCAAATCATTGTGATTATCTGATTGATTTTCAAGAATGGTCTCAATGGTAGAAGCAGGATTATCATATGTTGTTTCAGATTTGGTCTTGCAGGGGGGGGGGTCATTTTCATTAAAGATAACATTTATGCTGATAATAACTTGAAAACCATTTTTACATTTAACCCAAAGTCTGTACCCTTTGGTCTCTTCTCCATACCCCCAAGAAGACACATTTCAAGGACCTTAGTTCAAGTTTTCCTTCATTTTGATAGGAATAGGCAGCACATCCAAAAACCTTAAGTCTAGTGTAATCAGGCACATTGTTGGACCATAGTTTCTCAGGAATTTGAAAATCAATGGCACTTGAAGAACTTCTATTAATGATATATGTGGCAATTTTTAAAACTTCTCCCCAAAAAAATTTGGAAGGCCAAAACAGTGAATCATACGCATGGCTTTCTCCAATATGGTCCATTCATCCTCTCGGCAATATCATTTTGTTGAGGGGAGTATGTCACAATTCTATACTTTAGAATTCCATCTTCTTTACAAAAAGAGTCAAATTCCAGATTCCAAAATTCAAGGTCATTTTCAGTCCTAAGTGCTTTGATCTTCTTATTGGTTTAATTTTCAATCATCAATTTCCATT
>CAIGRQ010042914.1:0-20474 GCA_903798375.1 Fraxinus sp. D2006-0159
GAAATGAAAAATTTAATACATATTTAAAATGGAAACAGGACTATCTTTTTGGGACGGACAAAAATAGTATACAGGACTATCTTTTTGGGACGGAGGGAGTACCAATCAAACACAATTAATTACAATTCCCAATAAAACATTTTCTAGGAAAATCAATTCCCTGTAAAACATTTTCTTTCCATCCATTTTTCACCCTTGCAATCAAACGGACCCTTGGTATTCGTTAAAAAATAGTTTTGGTAAGGGTGTGTTTGTTGCAATGGCAATGGTGGTTGACCATTGTGTCCCTGTGGATAGAGGTAGGGGATGAGGGATATGGAGGCGGAGGTTACAATGCATGTATACGCAGATATACACTTTCTTAGTTGTTGAAATAAGAAGAATTTTATAGCTGTAACCTCAATTAGAAATTGTTGTATACTGTATGTTCAAATTAATGTAATACATGTTTAAAATGTGCTGCAGTTGTTTAGGATAGAATTTGTAGATGCACTTCTTTTGGTCTGCATGTCAATGCTTTTACTGCCCCTTGGTCAGTGATGAGGCAAAATGTTGAATCTCATTTTGTCGTCAATACTGCCCTGGTTAAATAAACACTGGAATTTTGGTCACAGAAGAATAAACTGTTCTAGATCTTCCAAATTTATTAACTACCTGATCCATCCAAATATATTAACTATCTGATCTTGAATTTCACTTTTACAATCGTTTGAAGCAATTGCTTATCCCAATCGCAGATTATTAATGTAGCAAAAAACATTTGGAAAATGTGTAGCCACTTCACCTACATTGCACATGTCCCCAATGGCTGCTGTTTTATCTCTTGGGCTTTTAGTATATACCATTTGGCTAGGACCATATTGTGACATTGTAGTTCTTTTGAGCCATTATGTTCCTGTTTCGATGACAACTTTTTCCTCCGTCTTTATTATGTGGTAATTGGCACTATAACTCTTCAAGTTCGTCATTAGGGTGAGTTAATAATCATATAATATTATTTCTCCATTTTCTCTCTGTTTCCCTGTGTCCTTTTCAATGCCATTTTATAAAATATTTATTGTTTTGTGTCTCATAGGTGGTATATAGTCTTAATCTTCAGATGCTGCTCTGAGTCTGCCTTTTTGGAAACATTGATACCTGGAACCCTGTTTCTTCTGATACTTTTTCTTCGTACTTGTAAATTTTGTGATCTTTACCCATGTTTCTACCCATATGATTGTAATAAAAACTTGATATATACTTTTTACTTGCAGTGACAGAGGACTTTACATGTCCTTTTTGTTTGGTGAAATGTGCAAGCTTTAAGGTATGCTGCAATTTTGATGTATTTAATTCTTTCTTTTGGCATTGATAATCTGACAATGAGCTTACTGCTAATTAACTTCAACAGGGTTTAAGATGTCATTTATCCTCCTCTCATGACCTCTTCAACTTTGAATTTTGGGTTAGTTACCTTCAGCTATTTTCGACAGATTTTATGTCCTGTCATTTGATGGAAACCTTAACCCCATTCATTGTATAGGTAACTGAAGAATTTCAAGCTGTAAATGTTTCTGTGAGAACTGACATATGGAGACCTGAGGTTAGAACGGTTTTTTCTTGAAAAGCTTCTGGAGAGTGATTTGTTATACTCATTAATGACTTGTTCATTTGGGGAAGAAGTATGTAGAGATGTAGAAAACATACCAGCTAAACTACACTGGTAAAAACATCTGAAGCCTGAGAGTTCTTGGTTACACTTGGAATCTTATTTGATTGATAGAACAAAAATATGCTGTACAATCAGCTGCCAAATTTTCCTGCATGGCTTTGTGGTTAATGTGAATACACTGATAGTTTGATTGACCTGTAGGTGGTGGGTGCTAGTTATTTCACTGGCCCAATTTACATGGTGACATTGATGACATTTAGAATCTGGAGCATACTGATTGTTATGTAGTGGGACTTGGAAGATCCAGATCTAATTAATTTATATAAATGTTGTCAAATGGCATAACTTGAATGCACTTATATATGTAACTGAACTTCCTTTGCCACCAATATGATATGTGCAGATAGTTGCAGCTGGTGTTGATCCTCAGCAACAAATATTTTTCTTTTGGTACGACATTATTCTCTAGTTTAGTTTTAGAAGTATTAGATCTTTACACTTGTCAGTGTCAAATGTAATGAAATGATTTGGGTGTGATACAGTTCTAAGCCACTAAGACGTACTAAATTGAAGTGCCTAGTTCAAAGTTCGAAGCATGTGCATCCCTTAGTCTTGGATTCAGAATTGCCGGGATCAATCAATCAGCTCCGAGACAAAACTGATGGTATAATTCCTCTTTATAGACAATACTTATCATTGGAATCTTTCTGATCTCCTTCCCATCCTTTCTTTCTTGAGTTGGTAAATGTTATTTTTGTCTTATTTTCTTTTCATACTTAGTTATTTATCAATCATGATGTTCCTGTCACCGTAGAGAACTTGCTGTGAAGTTGAATTATGGATACACTTTTGTATTGATAGGCGCTTATGCATATTGGAGCTACTTATTTCATTTTCAGAAATATCCTACTCTGTAAACAGAAAACTTCCTAATCCCAACTGATTTTCCATCGTTACCATAGCATTTGGAAGATCGTTGAATACCAATACAAAAATTACAAGACATGACAAAGTCATATTTT
Source organism: Fraxinus sp. D2006-0159 (assembly GCA_903798375.1). Lineage (NCBI taxonomy): Eukaryota > Viridiplantae > Streptophyta > Magnoliopsida > Lamiales > Oleaceae > Fraxinus > Fraxinus sp. D2006-0159. The sequence goes on from CAIGRQ010042914.1 coordinate 2,674, forward strand.
TATATCACTACTTTTTGGGATGGAAAGTATGTAGTGGTTACTCTTTCTTTTCTCTGCTGGGAATTGGATTCTTCCCCTCTATTCTAGCTTGAAAAATGAAGTCAAATTATTAGACACAAAAAAATTCTTTCATGCCTGCCTTTTTGGCCAAGAGTCGTCCAAGGACAATTAACCTAAGCATATAGGTCATGTATCGTAGTTATATTTATATTTCATGGGAAAGGTACATCTTTTTCTAAATTGGTATTACAGAGAGCTTGGAACATGATGCATCCAGTCTCAAAGTATCAACTTTGATAGCTCAGTCATATACAGACCCTGAAGGTCTCCAATCATCATTACCTGGAAGCAGCCTCACACCTCCTGCTATACTACAGTTTGCCAAGACGAGGAAGTTATCGGTTGAACGCTCTGACCCCAGAAAGTAAGTTTTCTAGCTGAAGTATCAATTAAAATATTTATGTAGAAGTCAATACTTATTTTTATAAAGTTCTTGGAGGAGCTTCTTTTTCCTTAAAACAACTCTGACCTTTTAATTTCGTGATTTTATAACTCTAAACACATAAATTTAAATCTGAGGTAATTGTGGTATGCAGATTTAAATTATAGTTTCATTTGCTCAAGTAAAAGGGTTTTACTTGTGAGCCAGATTTTGTTATACACTTCAATGCTCGGTTGAATAGTTCTCACCTATGTATATTTTTTGAGAGGTTGCAGTTACATTTTTTTTTATGTTTAGAGTTGATATTGTTAAGTTGAAGATCATTTTAATTATACTTAAAAACCTTTAAAAGGATCTGGTGAGGAGGTTCAAAATGTGTCATTCTTGTAGCAAACAACTTCGAGTTCAGACCAAATAGAGGGAAGATAATGAATTTCAGATTTCAGGCATCCTTATATCAACCTCTATATAATCTGTTAATGTGAATCATGTGATCTGTAGAGCGTAAGGCTTTTGATATGAGCCAATTTTTTGATGTGGAATTTTACTTTTTCCCCAGCCGTGCACTCTTGCAGAAGCGGCAGTTCTTTCACTCTCACAGAGCTCAGGTAAGAATTTGTTCTTATTTGTCTTGTAAATGGCACTCCTTTAATCTCCATGCCTGAATGTATTCATTCCCTCGCAGTCTCTATTGATTTTTTGATGAAGTAAAATAATCAAACTCAGAACTCAAAACTCAGAAAAAGTATTTTTTTAGACTTCTAGCAATTCAACACTATATAGTTATGGACAAAGATAAAGTTGTTGGACTCAGAGAAGCTTGATCCCCATTCTGTGGTTTACCATTTAGTACTATTTAACATTTGGAGATTACCATCTAGGACTGACCTCCATGCTGGCATCGGGTAGTTACATTCGAACTAATTATTAAATACTACAAGTACCACTTGTCGAGTAATCTTGCTAGTGGATTCCACTAAAACCTCCATGTTGAATTATTTGTCATCGCCTTTTAGACGGAGAAGTTTAAGGAATGTCACCTTTATGGCCTTCATCTCACCATCTCATTTTCAAAATTCAAATTTATCTTCCACTTTCAGCTATATCTTTTGAAAAAATTTAAATGTGGAATTGTTTTTCTTTCACCTTTTTGTTGCTGACTTGAAATGAGCAATTTGGGACTCCAATGTGTTTCCTTTTTTGGCGGTGACACTTTTGATGAGACATTAAAAATGGAAAGCATGTCCAATGATATGAGACAAATGTGTTTCCTTTTTTGGCTGTACCGAATGCTATGTTTTGCTTACGTTGAACTATGTTCAGATTATGAGTTTCTTGTGACCACTTTAGAATTTTCAAATCACATATATGATATCTACTTTACCTTTTTCTAATTCTCTGTGCTACTCTTTTAATAATTTGCTTGTGTTCCTTGACAGTTGAATTACAATTGGGCGAATGAACAGTTCAAGTAATTCATATAATGCTATTACTTGCAGTCGTCCATTCTCCTTACTCTTCATTGCGAGAGTTTGGGGGTATCTAATGCCTTGCATCACTATATAGTATACATGGGGCCCAATTTTCTGAAGGATATTTTAGAAATACCTCTGCTTTCTGGTCCTGCTCTCTTTGATGTCTGTCTATATATGCATGACTAAATGAGTCTAGTAGGCATGCTTTCCTACATACACTACATACATGTATACATGCACCAACATATTGGAAGTTGGAAAACGCTGTATTTGGTGAGTTTTTATTGCAGCATTTTGTGCTTGTGTTAATTATTATTTGAGATTTGGGCTTGGCATTTTACTATGTAATTGTGTAGTGCTGAAATAAATTTTTTTATGGCACTAATGCCGTTACGTTGAAACCATTTGTGAAGATGTACATAGTTATCTGACTGGAAATTTTTAATTGCATTAAGCCTATGGCCATGGAGCAAGTCCTATCAGATCGTGACAGTGAAGATGAAGTTGATGACGATGTTGCTGATTTGGAAGATCAAAGGGTATGTTTGTGTATCATATTCATTATCCTAATGCGTATAGCTTGCTTCCAAGCATGTTCATGTATCATTTGTACATTGATTTACCCGAGGGTTCTGCTGTCCAAGGAAACAGAGTGATGAGGAACTTGTGATCTGAAGCAAGCAATCTAAGTTGCTGACTTGGTAGTTGAAGATTGTAACCTAGTTTGAAGGATTGGAGTTCTTGGCAAAGAATCCTACTTTTCCTAAAAGTCCAATGTAATTGATCTTCAAATAGATCAATATACTTGATGAACTTTTTTCAGTTTGCCAAAATTATGATTGTTTTGATTAGATGCTTAGGTGTTAAGGAATAAAACCATTCAGTATAAGGTAACAATTACCAGTATTTGATGCAGAAAATAACTGAACATTGAAAACTTCTGGAAATAATGAAAGTTAAATATCTTGTTTGAAACTGATTTTATTAGCAGAATGGCCCATGAGTGTTTTATAGTGGCTTGAGAGATCTCATGTCACCATGCCCACATGACCTCGAATCTTTTTCAGTTGCAATCTTTACTTCAGACATCTAAAATACCAAATAAGGGTCTTTGATTGCCAAGTTCGGATTGCTTACACCATGTCCTTGATTTCTCTATACTTTTCCATGTTCTATGAGCTGTACGAGCTTGTAGGCTATGGTGGTATCACAACTAAACATGGAAAACATATTTTTGACAAATGGGGACATGGGTTCCATGTTAGTTTTTATACTGTTGTTCTCGACTGCCTATACAAGTAGGTGCTATTCTAGTGGTCATTGATAGAGCAATGCCACGGCACTAAAGTAGTCCCGTCTTCCTTGACTTCAATTTATTATTTTTTTGGTTAGGCTCTTTGTTTTGCTTGATGATTTTGTTGTGTTCACAATCAATACACCATTACTTGCAGATGCTCGATGACTTTGTTGATGTTTCAGAAGATGAAAAGAAATTGATGCATCTCTGGAATTCATTCGTTAGAAAGCAAAGGTTACCACTTTTGAATTGTTTTCCTTCTTTTCATTTTGTTTAGTACTACTCCTATGGTTCTAGTCCAGACAAAAACCTGTTTTGAGTATAAAATATGACCTCTGTAGCTTTCTGTTTGATAATTTTATACAGTACCTTAATATTCAGCCCAGATGACGATTGTCCAAGAAAGAAATGGTCACTATTCTTGCATTGGGATATATGATGCGTCTAGCAAGGCATTGATTGTGTAGTTGCTAAACATTGTAATTGTCTCTTGGTGTGAAAGACGAGTATTGACTCTATTTTTTGAGGGTTGTGTTAGAACAATGAGTTCTTTAAACCAGTCTGTCTGCGTGAGAATTAGCAAGATAATGTCACTATTGCAAACTTGACTAGTAGCAAAGTCAACAGCTTTCTCCTGTTGTTTAAATACTATTTGTCTAAATGGCAGGGTGATAGCAGATGGTCATATTCCATGGGCATGCGAGGCGTTTTCTAACTTGCATGGACGGGATCTTGTTAGGGCACCAGCTTTACTATGGTAACGTCTTTATTATCCAGATTCTTGCATTGGATCATGCTTGATGGCCCTGTACATATATCTTTGTCCTTATTGCATTAGAATTGTGCTGCTATCCCTTGCCATACCTAGTTTCGTGCAACATAGTTCAAAATGAGTTTTGAGTTTTGGTAAAAATAAAAAGAAGAATTTTACTCGTGTATATTCAGTTTTGGCACTATTATTTTTTCCTTTCTATGCATTATAAATTTTAGAGAATGAAATAAAAGACCTTATGGTCGCCATCAGTTTATTTATTTTTCTGTTGAACTTAATGTTTGAATAATCCCTATATATCTGCTGTTTCAGAAAAAAATAAAATAAGGAATTCTATGCCGGGGCTAAGAGACTTCTGTGTCATTATTTGTCGAGAAGATGTCCTATTTAATTGTGTTCTCATGTTCTCCGTAGGTGTTGGAGATTACACATGATCAAACTGTGGAATCATGGTCTCCTTGATGCGCGCACCATGAACAGTTGTAATACCATTCTTGAGCAGTTTGAAAACCGAGATGTGGATCCTTGAGAAGTTAGAGCACGGTCGCTAGTCTTTTGCTGTTGGAACAGTTTATTATCAAAATCGTCGTGTAGTTGTTGGATCTGAGGGCCAAATGGGAGCTGGTAGAAAGCTAGGTCCGCAGTTTCAAAATAGTATTCGTCGTTTGTCCCAAATTTGGGATAAGAATACATCAATCTTCTGTTTTTAGTTTATGGTTGAATCTCATTTAGAATTCTTGAATACATTTAAAAAGAATTATTGCCTATTCTGATAGGATTCTCTCTATATGCTTGATTGGTGTAATTTACTATATGGCAATGTTTCATGAGAAGTATATGAACTGTCTCAATATTTTTCTTGAATTTAGTAGAATGCACTATAAATTATGCAATTCGTTAGTAATATAAAATGATATTATTATCGTAATAAATGTCAATTTTTGTATATGGGGTAAAGCAATAAAACATTTTTGTTTAATAAACTCAAATGCTAATTTTGAAATATATATCAACTTGAACCAAAAGATTGATAGATATAAAGTCCATCATCTGGAAGGAAAAAGCCAAACAAACAGGCTTAGTGACAGGAGCCTGTTCTAGGGGCTGAAGCTGAAATGTCAGCCCCTGATTGGCAATGTTTTGTATTATTTTTTTTTTTACTTTCAATAAGAATTTGCGAAGTGTTGATTTATTTGAAAATCTGTCATTGAACCTGTTTTTATAGCAATGTTCTATCTGGAATCCTAGCAACCCTCCAAGTGTCTTTATACAAATTGACATATCAAATAAACACTTGGACCTTACTATGTAACCAATTTAAAATATAATTGCCTACAAAATGATAGGACGATTATTGTAGTTGTCGATTACGAATAGCATCAGACTTTAAGAAATGTATGAACGTACAACGTAATAGCGGAGTTGAGATCTACTGTTCAAAATTTGTTGTACAATTTGTTGTCCACCAATGAATGATTCGTACATCATTTTATATTAAAGTGTCACCTAATTTTAAACACAAGTGGCAATGAGAAAAAAAGTTAAATATGTTAATTTAAAATAATATGTCAACATCAAATTTTAGATACCAGATCTCAACTCATAATAATGGCTTAGAACCCAAAAATCTGGGCCATTGGATTATCTCCACGATATATGGGCCACGTTCATATTTTCGCCGTCGAAGATTTTGGTGTGACTGTGGGAGATGGGACTATCCTTTGACACCTTGTAGCACAAAATTTTCAATGTTCTCTTCAATTTTTATGTTGAGAAAATTACATTNAAAGAGGAAATTACACCTACCCCTAGAATTAGATTTCCAGTTTCATAAATCCAATTACAAGTTCAACATTTCAAAAATCAGGTATTAGTTAATAATTTAAAAATATTTTTTATTTTATTTTTATATCTATTTACAATAAATTAATTTATATACACTCTCCTCATCCCATCTACCCCAAACCCTAAAATCTATTAACTAATTACCTCTCCACTCTCAATTCCTCCTCCCGTCTCTCTGCTCTACGCCGCCGCCGTCGCCATCACGACCGTCGGCTCTTCTTCCTATCCTCTCCCCCTCTCGTCTTCACTCTTATCCCGCCTCTTTCCCTAGGGTTTCGCATATCCAATCGGCCCATTCTCCGTCGCCTATCCCTCTCTCTTCGCGACGATGCCCTGTCTTTCCCCTTCTTATTCTTGGACTCTGGCGCCAGCATCTAGTGATATTAATGGCGGTGTGTCGCCGCTTGTTTAATAAACGACAAATCTTTTAGGCACTCGCAGTTGTCGCTTTTACCCTTTGTTGTGGTTGTTATGGTAGTCACTGGCCAGATCTGTTGTGGTGGTTGTGATGGTTGCAGATCTGTTGGGTGTGTGGCTGGGTGTGTGTATGGGTACGGCGGCGACGGGTTGGGTGTGTAAGTGTGGGTGCGTTGGTTGGGTGTCGGTGCATGAAGCGGCGGCCGTGGTTCCATGGTGTTGAGATCGTGATTTTTGTTGTTGGAGTGATAGTGGCGATCGTGGTTCCGTGTTTTGGTGTTGTTGGGTGGTGAGTTGGAGCTCATAAACGGTTGTGTTGGTATTGGTGGCATCGTCGTCATCTGCCGTCTCGGTGATGGTGAAGTAGTGGTGGTCTTTTGTGGTGGATGCAGTTTTGGGGGTGGTGATAGTGGTGGTTAGGAAAGGTGTGGTGTTTGATATGTTTATGTTCGTATTGGGCGACGACGGTGGTGGTGCCGTTAGTGGAGGCAGTGGCGAAGTGGTCACAAATGATTTGGTGGTGGTCACAAATAATTATGTTGTATGTGACCAATAATTTAGTTGGTTTGTGACCAATAAATAATATGTATTGAATTAGATAAATTGTGACCAATAGATGTTGTGTGACCTAAAAATAATTAATTTGTGACCTAAATATAACTTATGTTCAATAAATGTGATGATTGTGACCATAAAATAAGTAGTGTGACTTTTAATTTTTATAATTTGTGACCAATGAACAAACTTTGACCTATAAAAATTTTGAATTGTGACATAAAGTTTTTCGCCGAAGTTGGAACACTTGTTGGAATCGGAGTTATCGTCGGAACAAAGTGGTGGCGAAACGGTCATTGAAATAGTTGTCAGAACCAAAGCAGTCGACGGAACGGTTTCCGGAGAAGAGTTGTAACCGGAACAATAGTCGGAATAGCCCCCGGAGCAGTAGGGGTGGAGGATGTGGGGTAGGGTAATTATATTATATTAAAATTAAATATGGAGTATTTATGTTATATTCGAATTAAGTAATTAATAATAAATTGATTTAATAATTCCTTATTTCATAAATAAAAAATTAAAAAACATGATTTGTAAAATTTGAAACTTGTTTTTGTATTTTTAAAATGGTGTAAAATAAATACTTTAGAAATTTATTGTTCCCCAATATTTTCCCTCGACAATAAAGTTACACTATGTTACATACACAAAATAACTTACAATGATTTATGATATGACGAGATATATTTGAATCAAAATCTTATCAATCAAATAGCTTCATCACTTACATTTTAACACATTATCATTATGTAAAACATAATATAAATAGTTATGTACAAAAAACATTTTTCATAAAGTTATACACAATTAACAGTAATTATCTTACATAGATCCTATTTGGTATTGATTAAAATTTGTAAACAATTATTTTTAATAAGATACACAACTTTTCAATCATGAGTTTGTTTGGTACATCTCAAAATTCAATTAAAATTGAAAATATGGCCGTTATTGAGTCTCACTCGTCTAATAAAAGTCAATAATAACGGCTAGTTTTTCAATTTTAATCTCTACCGAACACATCCCATATATTTAATCAATTTTTATTAAAATCTATAAAAAAAAAATATGATTTTAATTTACATAGCATCATTTGAATAATTAACACGACTGCAACCGCATAATAGAGATGGCAAAAAAATCCGTATCGTCCCGTCCCGAATGGGGCGAAAAAAACCCGCTCTGACAGGTTGGCGAGGTGGGGATTGCCGCCCCGCGAAAGTTAAATAAAAAAAAATAAAATTGAACATTGTTTGTTTAATTTTGGACATTGTTTGGTCTGAATATTGTTGTAGTTATTTTAAGTATTGTTTGCTTTAGATTATAAAATTTTGAATTTGTATTTAATTGAAAATTTTTGATTTAAAAATAAATAAATACAAACGGACAATAAAGGGCCTCGCCCCGCCCCGCCCCGTCTAAGGCGGGGCAGGGGATTGGCGGGGCAGAGCGGGGTATGCCCGAACCCGCCCGTTGCCATCACTACCGCAGAGACTCCCTACGCCTCTAAACCGCAAACGCCGCCAAATCCAACTTCTGGTAGCTCATTCTCATAACACAAAGTCCGGCTTCAGCACCAGATTTATACGGTTGCAATATAGAGTTCCTCATCCACCACTGCATCTGAGGACGTCTGAAACCTGAAACCTCCAATCGGGTCACCGACACAACTTCTGAGTCAACATAGATCTTCTCCTGTTCTCCACCACCAGTCTGCGAACCTTCTCTGGTCAGACTGTTTCATGCTTTTATAAAGGTAAGAATTTATTCTTTATCCCTTTTCTTACATGTCTAAAAAGGGTAAAAGATTGTTTAGTAATTCTACCTTCTGATATTCCTGTGTATAGGCTCATAATTTTTGGGGCTTATTGGTTAAGATTGAAAAATGGCACATCCTAATTAGAAATTAATGTCTGTAGATATAATGCCAGGAAGGTTGGAGCGGATATGCCATGTATGTGGCGCTATTGGTTTCAACAACAGTGATGATGGCTACTTTTACTGTGTGCACTGCGGGTCCCAAGCTGATGACGTCGTTGCCACGGGTGTTGACGAGGAGGATCTCTTTGAAAACTACTCTACCATTCACCGGCGTATCCGTCCAATTGCAGGGGAACCAATATCTCAGGTAAGGCTCACTCAGTCTCAGCATTTGGAACACTATGAAATCCCGAAGGAGAATATTGATGATTTTGATGGTGATGGGATTGGACCTACTGGGCCGAGTGATTTTGGATCGAGTCAAAAGAATTTGAGTTATGATGATTATTATACTGAGATTAGGATGAGATACATGAAGGGGTTTCAGATTATCATCCAATTGCAATGCGAGGCTTTAGTTGAGAAGTTTAATGTGAGCCCTTTGATTGTTGGGATTGTTGGGCCTATTTGGTTGAGATATTTAGCTTTCACAAGGATTATGGCTGATGAATGGGCAGATGAGGCCATTCATGAATCAGAAGCTCAAACACAAGGTATGGTTTCCCACTTTTTCAATAGAGTTCACTTCTCATGTGGTGAGTTTGGCATGACCCTTAACCCATTTATTATATCAACCAAAGTACCTGTGAGAGGGACATAAAGCCTCTCAAAGTACAAGAGGAGGAGAATAGAGATCCTTGTGAAGATGCTAGTAGCTACCTCCATTAAAAAAGAAAGCTAGAGCTAAGTAAGGATTTAAGCAAGAACTCTAAATGAAATTTGAATGCGAACATAAGGAATATCTAACTGTTCAAGATTCAAAATGCATCTCGTTTTGCCTTGAAGATCAACTCTGGTTGAGAGATATTGTTTTTTTCGTTTATATGTCATTCACCAATAGTGTTGAAATTGAGCACCAGCTTCAATCCTTGTAAATATAATTATATGTTATTGCTTCAATTGTACTCTATGGTTAATCTCTGGTTAGAAATATTTTCCACAATGCTTATATATTAGTTTGTTATGGATAGAAACAGTGAGCCTGTCCTTATGGATAATCCTTAAATAAATATGTCCATATTGATGGTTCTGGTTAACATATTATTCAACACTTCGAAATGAAAATATAAAAATTAAGTTATACGATTCTTCTTTCTGGTGCTCATCTTTTGGCCTCATTCACTTTTGCATTCCAGGGGAAGGCGACGAATTTGAACTTAGTTCTAATAAGCGTAGTGCAGAACCGGTTAATCTAGTGGGCCAGCGTGCAGTAATGATATGGTATAGATCTCTGAGCAGTACAATTCCATTATCTTATTCTTTAGCCATCTCTTTTCTAGTTTGTCATGTGGCCAGAGAGGCAATTTTGCCCACAGATATTTTAAAGTGGGCTATTGAAGGAAAGCTTCCATACTTTGCTGCTTATGTTGAAATTAAGAAACAGCTTGGATCTCACTCCAAGGCTTGTCCTATTAGTGTCAATCGTATGTTCAGACCCATCCATGTTGTTTCACCACAGAAATTGGAATCAATGGCAGCTGATATTGCCCACAAAATTCAATTGGAATTGCCTGCGGTGAACTTTTATGCTATAGCTTCTCGTTATTTCAGGCAATTATCTCTTCCTACCAGCAAAATACTTTCCATGGCATGCCACACTTTTGAATGGTCTACGCCTCCTGAATTGTATTTATCGGCTAACGAGTTCAGGTTACCCACGCGAGTTTGTGTGATGTCGATACTCATTGTAGCAATAAGAATTCTTTTCGATATTAACGGTTATGGAATATGGGAATCAAGTTTGTCTAGTTCCATGTTTTCATTATCTCGATGTGGAAGAAATGGAGATAACAAACATCAGTGCTCTAGTAATTTAACTGATGATACCAAGGACTTGTTATTTAATGGTTTAGTGCCTGATGACGTTAAACCATATGTTCCGGATGTTAGATTGGGTGTTGTAGAGCTTTTAAAGATCCTTGAAGCAAAATACAATGAGCTGGGTGATGTATACGGTAATGATTATGCATAATCATTTCGATAAACTATTTTTGTCTTTAGTTTCTTTGATATGGACTTGGCAGATAGTTATGCTAACTTCTTTGCCTACTTTTACAGAGTATTCCCGAGACTTGCCTTCATATCTTCAGTATTGTAAGGATGTGATTTTTTCCGGATCACAACCATCGTTTGAGGATTATGAAGAAGAGAAGTTGATAGAGGAGTTATGGGACTTCTATCAAAATTCGACGGTATCCAAATTATTTAATCCTCCAACATCACTTCATCCCCCCTCCCTCTTTGATTCGGGATGTTACTTTGAGCACAAGCCAAGTTTCATCTAATGCTATGGAAGTGGTTTTAGAACTCAAATTATTACTTTTTGTGAATATTGGAAACAAAATTTTAATATTTTCTTCTTTTTGATCTACATATTTTTTAAATATTTCAAATTTCAGACATTCAATCTTTTTCAGGATATATGTATGCATAAATGAACCCTTAGTTGAAATCAATTTTAAGCACTTCACTATTATTTAATTGATAACTGAACCATTTGCATTCTCGTCTAAGGTAAACTTTTCATGCTTAGAGATGATATTATACATGAACAGTTTTAAAAATTGATGTTATTAGGCATCTGGAACTTCGGACAACGTAAAAGTCAGTGGCTTGCCCAACAAGAGATCAAGGAATTTCAACGTCAATAGAGATGATGATATTAAAAGAGTTTGGGACGATCCCATATTGTGTGAGTCGTCTCAAAAGGGTAGTACACCACATAATCTACATAATGACTTGCTATATAGCACGGTTCAGGATAAATTTTCTTACAGTGATCAAGATCCAGCACACAGAGTTCAGCCTTCAATGGAGTCCTATAAAGATAGAGCAATAAGATATTTGAAGTCCGATATGGAAGATAATAGATTTTGTTATATTCCACCAAGAGTTAATATCAAGAATAAGGGCTATGTGCACTATGTCAAGAAAAAGAAAGGAGGTGCCTACATATATGCTGTACACGCAGATTATTATATCTTGCTTCGGTCATGTGCAAAGGTTGCTCAGGTTGATATTAGGACTATGCATAATGGAGTCTTGAGTTTTGAGAGGAGACTGAAATGGCTGGAAAAGCGAATTGATCATTCCATGCATCTGAAACAAAATTCTAATGACTTTTGTGACTATTGCTGCGATGAGGTTGTGAAAAATACTGGAGATGATTCTATGCCATTTTCACAGTCAAATACGTAAATATTATTTATTTATTTCTTTGGAAGCCATTTTCATTCTTGGGCTCTTTTTTATGTACATATCACTATTTTCTTACAAATTGATTGTTGATCACCAGCTAACATTCTCTAAATGTCTTCCTCTTTCCTATTACACATCAATTGGTATCTCAGCTTGCTTGTTCGTTTGATCGGATACTAGTTAAATGTAATAATTCTTGGTACTGTTTGTCAGCAAAAATAGAGCTTTTCATGGCATTGTTCATGTTCCATCGAGCACTGCTAGTTGACTCATTCTGTTGTGCTGAATGGTGTATGCAATTTTGTATCCAAGTTGGGTATACCTTTCCTCTTACTTGAGAACTTGTTTTATTATTTGCTTAGTCGTTTTGGTATTTTAAGATTAACTAGGAATCCTGCAAACTTCTGATTGATTGGGGAAAAAAAATCTTTTGATATTGCTGCTGAAGTATGATGGCGAAACTGTATCCTATCTTTCAATTTCACTATTACCAAGTGGAATTTCTCTCAACATAACTTTTGATGTTTGGTATGTGACATGGATGACTTGCTTGATTTCTGTATTTAGACACACAAACAGGTTCGAAAATGGGTCATATGTTGGTCTAGTTACGCAGGTTTACATTAGTCCCAATACTTCATCATCTTCAGTATGTCCTCTATCCAGTTTCATTAACTCAATATGTACACCAGATTCTGTGCATGCCAGAAAACAGATTATGCAAAACTATGTTGAGAACACGTAATTTGATGTGTCATTCTTCTTTATGCAATTGAATGAATCTTATTTGTGTTATCACTTATCAGCACTTGAGATGAAGTGAGAGACCGCTTTTTCTGTCAGGGTTGGATCTGCTTCTAATCCTCTATTCAGATTCTTCTCTGGAGGTAACCTTTCTGAATCCAAATCTCTATCAATAGTGGAATTGACCCTGAACTCGGGAAAGGGGGTGAACTGATAAAGGCTATCAACATCAAGAACAAAAGATGGAACTGACCAAGTTGAGTATGTGAATTGACCATCCCAGCAAGATGGTGCATTAATCGTTAGTACATGCTTAGTATTTTAGTCACAAGTTGTGAATGAGAGAAGAGCATACATGTTACTTGAGTTACATACATTGAGAATCACTATATAAACTTATCGAGCGTTTTTGCTTTACGGTTTTACTTCATTCCTGATTTGACTGTTAGGTTAAGATATCACATTAATTTCATCCCTGTTATACCTACTCAAATTTGTAAGTTATTCTGTGAGCCAGTTGCTATTTTTCCATGTTAATTTCTTTACTTCAATTAATAAGGAAAATACTTGTCCAGAGAAGAACTATTCATGCATTGGTTAGTAGATCTTCTGTTTTGAATTTTGGTTTCTAGAGTAGTAAATAAGGTGAACTTTCCATAGGGTAACATAATTTCTCTCTTTTCATATAAGAAGACGTGTAAGTAACCATACCTCTAATACAAAGACAACGAAGAAAACTATTAAATGCTATTTTATTAAATCCAAAAACTAAACTACTCTGCCTTTCGCCGCCGTATCCGTCCAATTGCAACGGAACTCATATCTCGGGTAAGACTCGCTCAGTCTCAGCATTTGCACCATTATGAAATCCCGGAGAAGAATATTGATGATTATGATGGTGATTGGACCTACTGGGCCGAGTGATTTTGGATCGAGTCAAAAGAATTTGAGTTATGATGATTGTTATACTGAGATTATGATGAGATACAAGAAGGGGTTTCAGATTATGATCCAATTGCAATGCTAGGATTTAGTTAACGAGTTTAATCATTAATGTGAGCCCTTTGATTCTAGGGACCGTTGGGCCTATTTCGTTGAGATATTTAGCTTTCACAAGGATTATGGTTGATGAATGGGCAGAGGAGGCCATTTCATGAATCAGAAGCTCAAACACAAAGGTATGGTTTCCCACTTTTTCTTAAAAAGAGTTCACTACTACTCAGGTGGAGAGTTTGGCACGACCCTTGACCCATTTATTATATCAACCCCTTGTATCCTGATGACTACTCGAGGCCGAGTTTTTCTGAACTGAAAGGAAATGATACTGAGAAAGAGAAAATTATAAATAAATTGGAGAAGAAAATGAATGTGAAAGATCTATGAAAACACGCATAACTTTAAAATCGGGTTTCAGATTTACACGAGCAAATTCAATTCAGAAACGTTTTTTAATTCTGTAGAACTTCGGAAAAAATGGAACTACGGTCGACTGATTGCCAATTTGACCGTCCATTGGCCTAATTTAATCTCAGATCAATTTTCTGTGAGTTTTTTATTTTCCAGTCAAACAAACCAAGTATGGTTTTTAAAACAAAGATATTTTCACGCGCCATTGTGAGAAGAAAAATACACAAATCAACTTCCCAATTTTGTTAAATAATAATTTCAATTTAATTAAAATTATTTTGATTTATGATTTTTACTTTTCCATTTTAAAATTCTTTTTGTCAATTAATCTTTATTTTTGTTTAAACGCCACATAATTTTGGAAGAATGTATTCTGGAATAGTAGATAAATGAAGAATGTGTGGTTGAAAAAAACTAAAAAATTATTGAAGTGATGAAAATATTATTTTATTGAAGAATGCGCAATTGAAAATGAGTAGAAGAATGAGAATGAAAATTTTAATGTGTTTCAAACGAGACCCATCTGGATGTTTTAATTTTAATTCTTTTTAAATACAATACTTCAAAATCTTCTGACTTTAAAAACCAACGGAAAGTAATTTGGTTGCCTCAAGGATTAAGAAGCAGTTTCATGCTTTTATCAAGGCAAAAATCTATTCTTTATTTCTAGTCTTACGTCTAAAAAAAAAATTTGTTTAGTAATTCTAATTTTTGATATTCCTGTGTATAGGCTCATAATTTTTAAGGCTTATCTGATTAAAAATTGAAAAATGGCACATGCTAATTGAAAATTACTGTGTGTAATTGAGTTGAAATTTATTGTTTTAAGTAAGGCTATTAATTCAGGGAATCAGTGTATAATAGGGAAACCCAAATACTTGATAACAAAATTTCTAGAAATCCATACACAGAGAGAGAATCACTTCTCCATTAATGCAACTTTGTTTCTCAAATTTAACAAACAACTCCAAATCAAACATAACTGCAGAACAACTCCATGAAAATGGAAACACACAGAAACAGAGAGCTTAAGAAGCTTGAGAACCGGAGGTACGTTCCTGCCCAAACTGCTCCCCCTTGCCCTTCATCTCCTGCGCCTTAGCCGCCAGCTGATCAGCGGCAGGTGGTTGTTCTCCGGTCACCATCTTGTAAATCCATGATAAAACGCCTACGCCCGCCACTGTGAAGCCTCCCGAAGCCAAAAAACCTGAACCCAGCATGAAAATTGTTATTGCAGCAGGCACCAGAACTGGGCTGAAAATGACCAGCAAGGGAGTGGCCAGACTGAGAGCTATCACAGTCCCGGAAAGGGTCAAACTGGAGAGAACCAGGAGGGAACCGCCGGCCGTGGCTCCTGTCGCCGCCTTCACCACCTGGTGTGACACCGGCTGCTTCTGTTGCTGCTCCTGACCCTTCTGCTGTTGCCCATAATGTTGTTGCTGATACTGCTCAGCCATTTGCAAACTCCCTTGAATTTCAAAATACTAAAGAAGCTATATGAATTGAATGCAGTTTTGTGATTTCGGTGGGCGATTATATAGGAGAGAAAGAGGGGTACGTGTTGAAGGGTGGAATCGGGTGTCCTACCATGCAAGGGTTGCATGTATATTTTCAGACACGTATATTTCATTATTTTGTTGTATCTGAAAATGGTTGGATATAGAGGCGTGTTCGGTAGAGATTAAAATTGAAAAATTAGTCGTTGTTGTTGAATTTTATTAGACGAGTGGGCTCAATAACGATCATATTTTCAATTTTAANAAGAGGGGTACGTGTTGAAGGGTGGGATCGGGTGTCCTACCATGCAAGGGTTGCATGTATATTTTCAGACACGTATATTTCATTATTTTGTTGTATCTGAAAATGGTTGGATATAGAGGCGTGTTCGGTAGAGATTAAAATTGAAAAATTAGTCGTTGTTGTTGAATTTTATTAGACGAGTGGGCTCAATAACGATCATATTTTCAATTTTAATTGAATTTTAAACACGATTGAATACGCTCTAAGTACCCGTTTAGCCCATTAAATTTTTTTTTAAAAAATTCCTTCTTAACACGTTCTTCAAACAATATATTTCTCTCTAGAATTCTTGATTTCCAAAATTATCTCCTAATCGGTACAATTTCTCCCCAAAATTACTCTCTTAGGGGATCGGTGCACTCACATCTCTATTACATCCAAAATCATTTCAAAATTATCAATAAAATTTGCTATAATCTGATGAGTATGTTTCTTCGAGAGCATATTTCAACTCAGTAAGTCAAAATGTAATCGTCAATTTTATGATTCATTTGTTTCAATCCGGTGAGAGTTGCTGGAATGCGGCGGTCGAAGAATTTGGTGATTAGAGATCTCTATATTTCATTGTGAAGCGATCTTAAAGTCATTTTTCTTTCATTTTATTTACAAACGGTGTATTATTGGATAAACTGAATTGGAAGATTATTCAAATAAGATTTATTGTTGATCTGAAATGTTGAATTCATCTTGTAACATAAAAATTCAAGAATTCTGAATCAATCTTTGCATTTCATAAAATCTCAGCATGATTATGAGCTTCTGATTGTGTGTTTTGTAATGTATGTGACCATGTTCTGTTTAACAGTGATTATTGTGACCATATATATGTAAGCTATGATTGTTTTGTGACCTGTGTTACTGTGTAAGATGTTATTGTTTGCAACAATATTTATGGAAGCTATTATTGTTTGTAACTAAACCTGTGTTATTTGGGACCAAGTTTTTCTTTATTGTAATTTTTTTATGATCGGGTTTATGTGACCAAATCATTGTTCATTTGGTCACATACCGTTACAGTTAAAACAAATCTAGTCACATACAGTTTCAATGCAGACAAACTTTGTTACAATAGGTCACAAATAACACAAACTTGATTGAAAAGGGTCACAATCGATCGCAATTACCATTGACTTGATCACATCTCAATCTAAACACCACCGTGCCAAAAACCCACCTCCACAATCCGAATCAACTGCCACCAAAAATCTGGCCAACGAACGAATTGAAAAAACTCACCAACAAATCTGGCCACCACCAGTTCTATTGATGTAGATGCCATTGGTATTGATGGAGGCAACGATGAATGAACTAGAAAAACTCATCAACAGATAAAATTAAACATTATAATCTTCCAGTTGATAATTGCCTCTGAATCTTCACTCTTCAACTTCAACTCCTTTTTCTAGAACATTTAAACACAGATCCAGATGACGATTCAATGTATCAACTCCCCTGCAACTCCAACTTCAAAGCCTCCACTTACCAATTAGAGGACTCCCTTGACTCTATGTTACCGAATCATTGGAGATGGTGTGGGGAAGAGATCTGACGGCGGAAGTGTAGGAGGAGAAGAATATGATACTGAAGTGGAGATCGATGGACTAGCAAGAGAAGGAGAGGAGAAATATGTGTTTGTTTGTGTGTGTATATATATACTAGATTTAAGTAACGTGCAACGCACGTTTGCCTAATTTATAGATAATTTTTTTGGTTAATTAAATAACTAATGATGTAATGTTTATATAATTGATAAATAATTACACATTGCGATATATTAAAAAGGAGTATTAATAGAATTTATAACATGGTCCTATAAATAAATATCGCTCATAGTCTTATGAAAGCTGTTTGAGATAAAATACTTGGGCA